>JANHQD010002915.1:4580-17464 GCA_024721195.1 Marasmius sp. AFHP31
TTGTAGAGATATAGCCTGTGCAAGGTACCCAGATGGGTACCCTCACGGGCACACCTGTCAGTTGCCCGCCCATGTGGACCTCCTAATTCAGTCTTAAAATAATTCTATTACTTCTACTACATACATTGAGGATCAATATGACCTGGTCTGCACAAATATTCCTGGGGGAAATTTAGCAAGGGGGGAAACTGGTTACAACTGGTTTGACCGGTTTCAAACCGGTTCCCGGAAAACCAGTTCCCCTGAACCGGTTCACGGCGGTCCGGTTACAAACCGGTCAAACCGCGGTTTTAACCAGACCATTGGCAACGCTAGCGTGATGTGGTCTGAGGGGTTTTCTGATGACAATAACCGAGGTTTTCGAACATAATAGGCGGCGGTACTGGTGAGGTTTCCGGGGTATAGTTGGGAAGGTGACTGTCAAAGGTAAACGGGGTAGACGCATCGAGACTTCGGGATAGGTTAGACAGAATCGAAGGTTCTCTGTCAAGGAAAGACTTTGAAGGAGACACTGGTTGGTTTTCAGCAGATATTCGAGCATTTTTAAAGCGGTAGAAGGGAGTTGGCGCAAAGGAATTGTCGGCAGATTTTATGGGTGATAGGGTAGAGAGTGGAGGACGAACACGCCTTGAAGGAGTGACAGGTGTAGAGGTATCACGCATTAGAGGTTATTAGCGTAAATTATGGTTCCATTGTGAGAGAGGCGGTCAAAGCTGAACACTGAGGACTCAAGAGCGCGATGCTCGTTGATTGTCATGTGAATGGACATGTGACGGTTTTCCCTTATATGTATTCTCCTCACGTGTATTTTTCGCCTTATCGGGAGGTACTGATAACGCGGCGCGATTACTAGCAGACTCTACCAACCGAGTGCCCGCAGGTTAGTCAGAGTCAGCCTAGGGGAGACTAACGCCAAGGTGCTGCCAGGTTCACCCAGGTTCACCAAAGAATTTTTTGGTGAACCTGGGCGGACTGGCGCCCACCTAAGCGAGCTGGTCGCAGGTCCGTCGTCTTGAGGGTCATGGGACTGACTTCGCAGGACCTAAGTATACTTAAGTGTAACGAATGTAGCGTACCAAAATTTGCGTGAAATGGGTCTATTCTACGATTTGTAGTAGGTAGAATACATTTGCCTAGGTGGGGAGACCGTCAGTGGTCCATCGCTCAAGCTACTGATAAAAATCTACAGCACTGTCATCGATAAAACTGATATCGTGAGGGGTCTGGGTGTCACAGTAGCCGGTACCAAACCAAGAACCTATGAGTAGATTTGAGAACATCGTTATGATGATTGAAAAACAGGATAGCACCCACGAACAAATGCCTTCCAATCGCTATGGAGCGCATTCAGCTCCCGCAGTCAAGAGCTGGTGCCGTTCGTGGGTCCTGACAACCTCATTTTCCATCTCTGCCTCAACAATGTCTTCTCAAGCATTCTCGTGATCGTCCGTCACAGGCTGAAGGAGAGATGCCGATAGGTCCTGTGCCGGCTGCACACGGAGGATGGCAAGCACGACCCATTTAGTTCTCGGTGGACAGTTATGGGTCGGAGAACCTCAGTAGGATTGGTTAAATTGATCGGGCTGCCCGTACGCCGGTTGTTTATTTGACAAGGCTATTGTAATGTATCTTCTGCAGGCTAGTAGAGTTGGATTACCTGTAATGCGAATTGACCTGCAGGTATGTCGTACATCAGCACGACGAATTCAAGAGAAAGATATCGCTCTGGCAACGCACCATCGATGTGTCAATGATTCGACTCATAAGACCGCCCCATGAAGTACCTTTACCCTCCTCATTGAGGACCACAGCCAGGCAATCTCATTTGCCCGCTCGCCCAGATTCACATCCCATGCCCAAGTCGTCCTCTTCCTCATCTCTTCTCCAAAATTAGCATCTAAACGGTTAATCACGGTAATCCACCCTTTTTTTGGCTGTCGGATAACCAGGGTCCGATTTCTGGTCGTGAGTGTCATCTACCGAAACTGGAAGAATCCTAGTGGTCACTGGTGCCGTTTTGGTTGTCGTATTGATGTTGAATTTATAGCAGCTATGTTTGTTACCATACCCCAGAAGCAGCCTTCTGGAGGTTGCGATGGAGGAGGAGAACTTAGTGTGACTCCATCCCTGCAGTATGTGACAAGTGACTTGTCACTCCAAGTCAGGTGATAGCCATGTTGAACTTGTCGTCTGACTCACTTTTCCTCAACTCTCATCATGTCTTCCACATCCATGTCTTGACGGTCTGCGTCAAGGCTAAGTTTGACACTCCCTCCTATTATGCTCTGATTTGTCTTTCTCGTGTCATTTATGCGCAGACTAAGGGTTTGCTAACCGTCAATTTGGGATACATACAGTACCAGGGTGTATTCAACGAGATGAGATGAGACGAGACAACAAAAGTGACGAGCTTGACAGGAATTTGTTACACTGCCGCTCCAGTTGGTACGCCCATCCTGTAGCGATCGCATTCTGAAGAGTTATTGACCACATTCACCCCCTAGTCGTTGCGCTCATAGGTCTCCGATTGATGGGAATCATAATCAATCTCGATGAGTTGTGCTGGTAGCAGGCATAACATCCAATGCCTCAAAATGCCTCATCTCGTTACTTACTCCCCCGTAGGTGGAAACTCTAAACATGACCGAATCGGACTCCAATACTGGAATCCCCCTTACGGACCTATGCAACCAAATCCAGAGTTGGTGGTACGTCACTATCTGCGTTGTTGTAGACTTGTCATTCATGTTCGTCAACCCTGTTACAGCGAGTGTATCTCCTATCGTCCTAGGTAAGCAGCCTCTCGCGTTCTTGTTTGTGTGTAAACACTGGCTGACTCCATGTCGGCCAGCAACAACACTTGTCGGCATCAAAACCCTCACCCACATCATCAATACTGTGATCCTTCTCTTTGTGGTGAGCACTGCCAACTCTGATTTGTACATTGGGAGCCGTACCCTCTACAGTCTCGCCGTCGAGGACAAAGTGCCGAGAATATTCAGAAGGGTGAACAGAATGGGTGTCCCGTACCCATCGCTAATCCTATGTACCCGTTCTGCGGGCTAGTGTTTTTGAACACAGCAAAAGGTGAGGTTTCCTTATCCTCCATGTCCCTTTTCTGCAGAGGCTAATGTACGTTGGGGTTTTTGCAGTGTTTGTCGCGCTCGTTATAGCGTAGCCAATGGCTCCGCTCGAGTCGCGGTTCTAGCGCTCGGGAGCGGAGCGGAGTAGAGCGGCTCGGGAAATCCCGCTCTGCCGAGCCAGTTGAGCAGCTCCGCTCGGAGCTGACTCGGAGCCGGTAGAGTCCGCTCGAGCCACTTGAGAAATTCCCGACAATTCAAGCCTGTGAATGTTAGTTTTTATAGACTGATCAGCACCAATTTTGTTTGTATGACATATTTAAGATGTAGATTTTAGTGCTATGGCACAAGTAGAATATATTTGGGCTTATGAGTGCAAACCCGGGTGTGACAGAGCCGTGGGAAAATTGTGCAAGGGCCTCGCACAACTTCCCCACAGGCCAAACATAGCCAAGATGTTTTTTATTATGCCTTCTACACGCTTACTTGCCATGTACCCATACTAGTACAGTAGTTAGCGTACAAAATGCTTGAAAAAACAAATTGAGAGAAAAATGGCGCTCGAGCGGCGACTTAGCCGCTCTGAGCGGCTCTGGAGCGGAGCCATGTGACCTCAGCCGCTCCCGGGAGCGGCATTGACCGCTCCGTTCCGCTCCGGAGCCAGAGCGGAGCGGAGCGAGCTGTTGGCAACGCTAGCTCGTTAGCAGCTTTGTCAAACAGGTGATCTATAGATTGACCTCTGCAAACGCCAGGGTTCCTCGCTGGTAAAGAAGTGCACACAGATGGGGCATCAAATGCTGGACTGCATAGGTTTCTTGGGCTGTGATGAATGTTCCACAATTCTAATGTCTATCGTTGAAGTCGACCAAAATTTCGCTTCTCGCTGGGTCAACAAATATGTACGTCTCATTTCACATGTGCACGCGCGAAGCTGATCACGACTTCCCTCAGATCTCGAATTGGTGGTGACGCAGAGCGGTTAACAATCTCGGGCGAATCTAGAAACGGACGGCCCAGGCAGCCCAGACAACCGGTATGATTCTGATTATATTCCCCCTCTCCATTCATTGATTTGACCTATTCTATAGTGGTGACGGCGTTGTCGGCGACATCTATTTTGAATATGGCGGGTATGGAAGGGGATGGATGTGGGGGCAGCGACAAGGGCAGGGGAGAACACTGCGAGGGATTGGCAAAGTGTATACTGATTTCATCACTATTAGTTGGTATATCCGAGATGTTTATTAGTTGAATATAGCTTTTGATTTTCATTCTTTGCACTTGTTATGAGAGCTCGAAAAGTACCGTGCAGTGCACGAAAAATAATGTAAAACGTACCTGAGATCATAGTCCTAGGACAACTTAATGGTGGCTTAGGCTAGCTTAAGTGTGACTTTTGGGAGCCGAAGTGCTGCCCGGGACATCCCAAGTGTGTCCTGGGACGCGGAAAATTGCGAACCCTTGCCCAGGAGCACTTTGGGTCCCGGGTGTCCTGACTTTCCTGGGACAACCTAAGCTTCCAGAGTGCGCCTGGGTCGCCCTAAAGCCACAGCCCTTTTTCCTGATGGACAATTGGAGTAATTCCAATAGCCCGAAAATAGTCATAGAGGATGCGCGACCATTTGTATGTGCGATGGAGGTTCATAGCCGGCTCATCGAATCCACATCCATAAGAACGGAACATGATCCCTACTCCGGAGGAGATCATCCGGATTGGGTGGCGGATGGTGAAGATCGGTGTCAAGTTAGCCAGGAAAGAATGAGGCAAAATCATTGGGTTGGGGACGTCTGCGTTGGACGAGCAAGAGGAGCGGGTCTCGTTAACGATGATGGCTTTGGTGTCGTTGAGTAAATTGGGGAAGTAGCTATTGATCACAGTGGCAGACATAGAAATCAGAGTGTGTTCCTTCACGAGAGGAATCCGACCCTATCGATCCGGGCGTGATCAGCTCGCCGGCAGCCATTCCTCAATGCCAGAGATGAAAAAACCTTTTCATATATCTCTGAGAACCTCTCCTGCAACGCATCGTGTCGATTTTGGAACGTATGAGCCGGTATGATGTCCTTGGACGCAAACAAGGTCCCTTCTTTCACTCGTCCTTCCGATCCACCCGTATGAGCAGGCCGCATAGGATACAGGATTGCCTCTCCAATCTGAGGATGTGTTTCCAGCAGCCGCGACAGTAAGTTTGATCGTGTCCTGGGATGCGAGAAAATATAAATGGGCTGTGGTCGCGGCTCCTGTGTTCCCATCGTTGTGAGGCTTTTCAGAGACACAGACGAAGGGACTGCGGGTTGTAATAGTCACATTGCGCTGATATTGGGCATTTTCTTGTGAATGAGTCATGTTCGGACTCGGGGCAGAAATGTCAGCTGAGGGAAACGAGGTGCGGGGTGTGGTTCTCTCACAAAACTTAAGATTTTATCGCTAAATGTTCAATTCATCGAACGACGTAGTTCACCCTGGAGACTCGTGTCCTCCCTGGGTTCTTGCAGCAAACTGAAGTGGACAGAGTCAGAAGGAAAAGGAAAAGGACAGGTCCATAGGGTGTGCGCCCAGAAATGCTACAGGTAATTGTGGACGCGTCGTGCTGCGGCACGCGCTCTCTCGGAAATTCGTCACCGGAAGATAACCAAAGGCTAGCCGGCGAGCGGGATCAAGAGAAACCTGTGATGAACGAGGCGTCTCATTTGCAAATGGGAAGTGCTTGATTCGTCGATAATAAGCTTTTCAGGTCCACGCCACGATCACTTCTGGATAGCTATCCGTGTCTCAATCCTCCGCCCAACAACATGTCTCTATCACCCGTGAGAGCGAGTCAGACGGGTCTTAGTGGAGGACGCGGAAAGGTGGGGGTGTAAATGGGTCGATGCCGCTTTGATCGAGGGAACGGCTCTGTGACGATTCCCATGCTTATCGCTTCCCATTGAGTGTCGAAAGCCACAACCGCGAAACGTCTCTCGAAAAGGTACGCCAAGGGTCGAGGAAGTAAAAATCCGATTGATGAATGAGATCATAGATTACCGTAGTCCTCGGTGATCAAATGCTTTGCTTGAGAAGGTAGTCATAGTCGTCCATGGCAGACACCACCATCTCCTTCAGTTTCCCCGCCACCTCAGGATTCCATTCCTTCTTCCACTTCTCCACCTCTTCATTCAGTACTGGGGGAGTTAGAGTTTCCTGATCATAAACATTGCAATCTTAGTTGGTGAAAATTAAATGCAAGATGCAGTGTACCTTGGTCTGGACGACGCCCGTCGAGTTCTGAATACCCTCGTAATAAGCGTCCCACACTTTTCCCCAACCATGGTCTTCTTTCGATTCCCAGTTGTACTGTATTCCATCCTCGTTGAGCCCCAACCGCTCGCATAGCGTCTTCATTTGTCCCTTCGTGTCGTTCACGAGCTTATCGCCATCAATGACGACCGGGGCTCTGGAAGAACGATCTCTTGAAGCATTATACCAATCCAATAGGTCCCGGGATATTTTGAATGTCGCGTTCGCAGGGAAATCAGCATCGAACGCGTCACCGCCCGTGGAACGGCTATGGGCACGAAGACTGGATGGAAACGCGCGTGCCGGATGACGAATAATGAAGACAGGTGTAAACGCGAGGAGATCTTCGTCGGGAAGGAGCGTCATGTTGGTGGAGGGCTTTTCGGGAGTACCTGCGTTTATAGACGGCCTGGTTCTCGGCGTTGAGACTGATTGCCCGAGGCAATCGTATGTACTTTGAGCGTGCATCATGTAGAATATGTGCTCCTTGATCAACGGGATCCGTTTCTGCAACGAACTAGGTGAGTAACCCCCCGGGTTCAACGGGAACGAACAAACTTTCACGCACCTCGCCTTCCACCTTCTTTAACAATGTCTTCAGCTCGTCAAAGGCGTGCTGATAAGTTTCCGCCGAGAAATCCTCCAGCTTTCCCGTTGAACCTAAGTCGATATCTCTCGAAAACTGTCTCTCCGGACCAAAATGGTACGCATTAGAGAACGGGTACTGTTGTTCCACGACGGATGGGTGACTTCCGAGGAGCTGGATTAAGAGGTTGGACCTCGTTCTGGGTGTTGCAAGAAGGAAAATGCGAAGTGGACGCTGCTGTTCGATAGTCATGGTTCCGTAGATGAAGTCTCTGTTTCTCCCTATCTTTTTTATGTGCTTTATATTCTCTTGGTCCGCACCGTCCCAAAAGGGCCCCGATGATGTATATGCTGCCGCTCTGTGGTGCAATGACGAGTTCCGGAACGGAATATCCATAGCGTTTGTGTCATGTGGTTATTCCTTGAGGCAGCCGAGAGAACGAGGGTGCAAAATACAGGAATCTATTGAATGTCGTATATTCAACTTGCTCGAATAATCTTGTTGAACTG
The DNA here is from genome assembly GCA_024721195.1 of Marasmius sp. AFHP31. NCBI lineage: Eukaryota > Fungi > Basidiomycota > Agaricomycetes > Agaricales > Marasmiaceae > Marasmius > Marasmius sp. AFHP31. Next base: position 12,033 of record JANHQD010002915.1, read on the forward strand.
TCAGTGGCGGGCTGGAACTCGCCAAGATAGGGATAGTGTCTCATGCACTACTCACATGGCCCTATTAGTGCCCATATTTCACTGGGGCCTCTTCCTTTGTCCCAGCTCCTTGAAATAGGCATCATGATCCAGCGGAAGTCCAATCGCTGTCTCTTAACTAGCGCCGTGCTGCACGTAGAGAGCAATCACTACTGCGATGATGAGGAGGATATCTGAATGGAAGATGAAATAATAATCCGTAGCTGATGGATGAGATAGAAGTTGACGTGTCAACGAAGATGGTCGCGAAAGAATGAGGACTCAGGCCTCAGGAGCAATATATTTCCTCGCGCAACGTGACAGCGATGAGAGTGACTTCTGTTTCTTCTCACCACCGACAGTACTCAGTGCCCAGCACGTACACGAAAATCTTTCAATATCTTTAGAGGGCTTGTCAAATTCCAGTATGAGTCTCTCTGCCCAATTCTCAGTCTTGTGCTGACTGAAGCACTCGATGGCTTTAACAAGTCATGAACATGCAGGATATCGAGACGAGTATTTCCGAAATCGAGCAGGCCATTTCCCAGAAACTCACAGCAGAGAACTCGAAGCTCAGCAGTTCACTTTCGCCCCTAACCCTTCTTCCCGATGACATTCTATATCTTATTTTCGATACTGCACAATGCGCTGAATGGTATCCCGTCACCGATCGAACTGCGCCGCTCTGGGTATTCTCTCAGACATGCCAACGATGGAGAAACGTGGCCTTGTGCAATCCTTCGCTATGGAGATGTTTTTGTGTCGATGGCAGGAACGATGGCTTCCCCAAGGATCCCGTGTCCATGGCAAAGGCATGGCTCGTGAGGTCCCAGTCTGTGCCACTTCAAGGCAGAGTCTATATCGAAGGATATGCCCCAGAGATTGAAGAGGAAATCCTGAAACTGGTGGGGAATGAAAACCGCCGCTGGCTAGAACTACACCTTGACGTGAATTGCCGGGTAGATCTGTACTATGCATTCGCGGCAAAGGAAGAGCCATTTCCTTTGTTACGGACGTTGGAGCTGGTTGTGTGCCCATTCGAGGACGATGAACCCACGCACAACAGCCGTATCCTGGCTTTCCCTGAGTCATTCCGGGCCCCCAATATCACATCCGCGTCAATCGTGATTTACACCAACTCGATAACAATGACACGAAATATCCCAACGATCCCTCTACCATGGTATCAACTCACCCATTACACCACTGTTTATTATCCGGACCAAGAATTCTTTGGAATTGCCGCGAAACTACTCAACCTACAATCGTTGAAGCTTCGAATCGAGTACGAACCGCCCCAGGCCCTACCTCCAAGTACACCACATTTTACACTACCCAACTTGCGCTCACTTGAGTGGCATTGTGGCGAAGTGGTGACTGCCGTCACTTTCATGAACCAATTTACACTCCCGGTTCTTGAAAAGCTCGATTTTGGCCTCAACGATGCAGACATACCCTCCGACGAAGTGGCGGACTCCCTTTCACGCGCGATTGCTGCCTTGCAACAGAGAAGCTCTTGCCAGATCCAAGAGTTGACGGTCTGCACCGGAGCCCTCACTTCTCCGAATTCCGCGCGACTCTCACTTCCTACTGTCCGTGTGCTACATCTATCAGTCGATTATTTTGGGCAAACTGGCGCTTTACAACGAAAAGCCTGGGAGGCTTTGCGGAACCCTGCCCTATACCCCAATATGACGGCGCTGCACATCGAACTAAGGCTCTGGGCTGTCAAGGGCCATGTCGATTTCATTCCTGCGCTCGTGGAGGTGGTTGAAGCGAGGCGAACGAAGGTTAATCCCACCACCACTCGGCTCACTAGTGTGCGGCTTGAGGCGGGGATCTTACGGTACGCACAATGTCGTCTTTTTCTTGCCGATTCGCCCGCCTACCAACGCCTCCTCGAGTTGCGGCGGGATGGTCTTCGACTTTCGGGGTCGGCCTTCCCTTCGTGACGCGAAACCAACTCGGATTTGAACTCTGGATGTGAGTCAGACTGGTAAGTGAGCTGGCCATCGTTTCATACACCAGTGGAGGAGGTCCAATTTCTATGGTTTAGGGTATCGCAAGATCGGGGTGGCGCATCAACTTTTGTGTAATTGAGACTTAACTCTGCCTCTGGCTCACGGCGCCCGCCAATTGAATATTGACTATGAAGCTTGATTACTGAGTGACCATGCTCGTGCCAATTTGCTGAAGAGACGCCAAGTTCGGAACCAGCGAACAGTGGTCGAACAAATGAATCACGCAGGACCATAATCAGCGCCCAGCTGTAATGAAGTCCTAAGCGAAGAAACACTGCTGCGCCAATTGGAATTGCGTGAGGCGGTCCGGGTCGGGGTACACGCGACAATCGCCTCATGTCACCTCAATCGCAAGACCAGAATGCTACCTTAAATAATACTTCCTTTCCCCACCAATCCCGCTCTGAAGCGGCCAAAGTCAACGCTAAGACTTCAGCTTCAACGCCTCTTATATTTATTCTAGGGCCTTTATCCCTGCTGTGAGTCTATCTGCACAATTTATCATTCGTAAAGTCACCCAATGAATACTTGTGACAGGTCGCCATGAGCGATGAAACTACGGAGCGCGGAGCTCACAATCAAGATCATCTCACATAACTGCTCAGAGTCCTACCCCGAATCAAACCACCCAGTAACACCCAGTAACACCCAAATCCTCACCTTCACCTATGTCTCTTCTTTCCGACGACATATTCTTCCTGGTTTTCGACTCCCTCTGCGCTCAGTGCGATGAAAATCCCCTCACGAGTCGATCCGCGCTGCTTTGGGCACTCTCACAGACGTGCCAACGATGGAGAGGCGTCACCTTCTCCAATGCCTTGCTATGAAAACGTTTTCGTGTCGAAACTTTCTTCAGCTCCTTTCCCAATGATCCTGTGTCGATGGCGAAAACCTGGCTCGCGAGATCCGAGTCTGTGTCTCTCCGATGCGAATTCTATACAGGGGAACTCGGCGACCGGTCGACTGAGGAGGAAATCCTGGTTTTGCTGGTGAATGAGTGCCATCGGTGGTCCGAGGTGGTCTTTGAAATGGACCGGGTGCATCTGTACCACTTGTTCGCGACGAAAAGGGGATCGTTTCCATTGTTGCGAGAATTGAGGGTCTTAATCTGGCCTGCGTATGATTTCACGGGTGCAGCTCCTCTGCCCTGTTTCGAAGCCCCCAATTTGACCAACGCGTCAAATATGTGTTTCTCTCAGAGTATCACACCAATCACCTTGCCGTGGAACCAACTGACCCATTAAACCTGCACCTATCATCCTGCCAAGCAATGGTTTGACATTGCCGCGAAACTACACAACCTACAATCGATCAAGATTGACGCTGCTTATCTGGATTCGCCGGTATCCTTCCCTCAAGACATTGTGCAGGTGACATTGCCCAACTGGCGCTCACTTGGATGGAGAGGTGGTAGGGTAAGCACTGTTGTCGCCTTCATGGACCACGTTACACTCCCAGCCTTGTAGAATCTCGAGGTTGTGATCGGATTTGACTGGAACACAGACCTGGACGAAGCGGCGGACCTGCTTGTAAAAGCACTCTCCTCCTTGCAGCATCGAAGCTCTTCTCAACTCCGAGAGCTAACGATCCGCCTCGAAATGATCCTCACCTCCCCAAATTTTGCGCAACTCTCGCTTCACACCATCCGTGTTCTCCATATTCTGTTCGAATGCAACGCAACAAACAAAGATATGCAGCGAGAAGCCTTGAAAGCCTTACAAGATAGTACTTTTTTCTCCGGCTTGACGACACTACACGTCGAGATAGAGTTCTACTCAGACAACAACCCCGTCGATGGGTACGAATATATTCCTGCCCTTGTGAAGATGTTGGATGCGAGGCGAACAAACGTTGGGAGTGGCACTACTCGGCTGGCCAGCATACGGCTTGACGGGACAGTTCTTCCTTCGGGGCGTCGCAAACCGATTGACATTCCTGCCGATTCACCTTCCTACCAACACCTTCTGGAGTTACGAAGGGATGGGCTTGAACTCTCGGGTTCTGGGTTTCCGTGGTGACGTGAAACGGAACTTAGATTCGGCAATTCGCGTCCGAACTCTGGTCAAGAGGTGCTGGTTGGTGTGTTTCTGGTCATAGTGGCCGCATGCGTTAGGGGTGGATGTCTATGGTCAGTTACTGCTGAAGCAGTCGCTGGTAGATCCACTGATCTCAAAATTTCGATTATATTTTGGGTAGAGGCTTGCCCTGCGTTTCTTGTGTGTTTCGGTATCGGGCCGAGTCTTGCAGTGATTGCTGGATTTAGAATCAGATCTAAGGTATTGAAAAATAGGACCTTTCTCGAAGTTAGCAAAAAGGAACGCTTGGGATAGCTTCAGACAGTGTCAACTTGGACATCGCCGTACTGAAGGTCCCTCAGGGACTATGTGGTGGTCAACACCTAGGCCCAAGGGTTGAAACTCAAGAATACAGTTTTGACGGGTCTCAAGCAACACAAGGATCTCATACGGCGCAGAACCGTACGTTTTGAGTGGCAGCCAAGTAGAGAGATGATATTAACTTGAATCTAACGGGCGTCGCCGCCGGACAAACAGGACACGCGCCGCGAGTTAGAGCACAATGAAGCTTCTGCACAACCCTGTTCTTTGTTCACGACTACCATCACTACTCATCGACTATCCGGGTGCTCAAAGTCAACGGTCAGCGCTCAAGGCTCGGCTACGTCAACTCGAAATCCCTTCTAGGGCTCCTGGACAAACCTTAAACTTTGGTGTGAGTCTAATTGCATAATTCAACGTCGGTTGAGCGCACTGAATGGGTGGACAGCAGGCCGCAATGAACGAGGAATCTATGAAGAACAGAATGCATGTGTTGGAGGAGGCTATCGTTCGTAACCGCTTGGAATATGAGAAACTCATAGCAGAATACACGTCACTCAAAAATTCACTCTCACCTCTCGCCCTTCTTTCCGACGACATATTGTACCTTGTCTTCGACATATGCGCTCAATTCGACAAGCATACTGTCACGAATCGATCCGCAACGCTTTGGGCGATTTCCCAAACTTGCCGGCGATGGAGAAACGCAGCCTTGGCCAATCCTTCGCTATGGAGATGGTTTTGCATCGACAACATGGAGGAAGACTTTCCCAAGGACCCTATATCGATGGTAAAGACATGGCTTGAGAGGTCTCAATCGGTGCCACTACGATGTGCAGTCTTCGTTGGGGAGTCCTCTGACGAGCCGGAGGACCAGGAGACCGAGGAAACCATCGTGGGATTGCTCATGAACGAATGTCATCGGTTGATTGAACTAGAGCTCAATGTGGACGCTCGAGTAGATCTCTATTACTCGTTTGCAACCAAAAGGTGTTCTTTTCCGTTGCTGCGAAAATTGGAGGTCGTGGCCTGCCCGCCAGAGGATCCCATAGATTCA
>JANHQD010002916.1:0-34214 GCA_024721195.1 Marasmius sp. AFHP31
CCACAGAATCTCAGTATTTATCAGAGATCAGAACCTACCAGTAATTCCACATACATTGTGATGGTCCCAGTGTCCCTATTGCTTGTTCTGATTACCTGATGAAGACTGAATGTGAACTGGGTTGTGACTAGGTCATGAGTGGGTTATGATAGATGTCATCATATGCTCAGCACCAGACATGAACAAGGTTGAGACCAAGTCTTGACCAGGTTGAAATCAAGTGGAGAGCCGGTCCTGACCTGATCTATAGCAACTTTGAACAAGGTCAAGACAAAGTCATGACACAGTCAGCAGCAGACAGGGAATGGGTTGGCAGCAGGTCAAGGTCAGATTGGGCCTCAACCACATCCCAGTCAGGTACAGCATACTGAGTCATGGAAACGAATCCTGATAAGGAATAATGAAAGAACATTGTAGAACATCAAGGAATATCAAAGGAATCAGGTAGAAACTGATGGAACAATCAAGGGATGTCAAGTACAGCAATACCATGATGGAAATCATATGGAATGATGAACACAAGGTATGGAGTGATCCGGAATGGCCGGGAACATCAAGGGAGCCATAATGCGGTACTGGGGACATGGAATGAAGAGGAATGAAGGGTAAATCAAGGGTAGTAATCCGGGGACCAAGGAAACAGGAGGAACAGTGGGGCAATTTGTAACACCAGCTGGTGAAGAAGTTGAAGCCCAATCTTGATCAGGTTGTAACCTATGTGGCAGCAGATCCCAATATCATTAGCACCAAGTGCAAACTAGGTTGAGAGTGCATCATGAAGGTGCTGACTAGCTTATTACTTGGTTGTTACCTCCCCATATCTGGTGCAATTTAGGTCAACTGTCCACACAATTATATTGGGCTTTAACTGGTTTTTGGTCATTTGATACACCCTACTTAAGCCTGATCTCTACCAGGTCCTGACAGGGTTACAACTGACTTTTGTTTTTGGTCAGACTGTATGCTCAGCAATCTTTTTCCTCACCAAGATATCTTGCCCTTTTGTATTGCACATATACATTGCAATGATACTCCCAGCATTACAAAATTTTTATCCTTTGGTCCAAATTCAACTATATCCCCCTTTCTATTGCCATTATCAATCTTATTTCTCCTGGCTATTGTTCCTTGCTACCTATTTCTGGTCCTCTAAACTACTATGCTATCCCTCCTCTTCACAATTCCTAGCTGCATTACAAATAATAGTACTTCCACAATTAAACTTGAATGAATTGTATTTCCTGCAGAATTACAATTCAATCCAGTTTTTGTAATTCTAGGTCGTTTAACAAGGGTTTACTTAGTATATATCTTTCACAAAATCAACTGGCCAACTTGTGCCTTAAACAAGGTTGACTAAACATAAATCTAGCATATTTCTTCCAAGAATTATGTTATTGGTACCAATCACTTTATATATTTTGTAATCCTTATGTACTTTCTATTCCCAGAACCAGAAATACATGATCCTACATTTGCTTATGTAATTCAATTGTAATTCCTCCTGGAGTACATTTCAGAGGTTTGCAACTCCAAACAGGGCAGCTCTTCTATATTACCTTTTATAATTCTTTCATATTTCTTTGCATCATTATGTTAAGACCCTATAGACATGCTTTACAAAATACCCCTTGTACTCCTTGTGTAACAAACCATCAAGAATTTTAGAGAGAATCTTACCAATCATAATTCTTTCAAAATTCCAACAGGAATTATAATTCAACTCTTACTGTTCCCAATGAGAATTTCCCAATGTAATTCCTCTGTACTTCCCCACACATTATGTGATATTGTGTCCAGTGTGAGGAGAAAGAAGCAGTTGCGGAGTATATTCACTCCAACCTCAAACGTGGTCACATTCGCTGTTCTACATCTTCCGCTGGCGCGCCCGTCCTATTCACTCAGAAAAAGACTGGAGAAATCCGTCTCTGTGTCAATTTCCACGGGCTGAATGCCATTACCAAGAAGAATCGGTTTCCCCTCCCCCTTATCGACGACCTTATCGACTCTGTGAACGGATGCAAGGTATTTTCAGTCATTGACCTCAAGAGTGCCTACAGTCACTTGCGCATTCGCAAGGGAGATGAATGGAAAACGGTGTTCCGAACACATTTAGGACTTTTCAAACACCTCATCGTCCCATACGGTGTGTGACCTTGACCGGGTCTGAACCCAATTGAGTGTCGGTGAGTTCGTGCGTAGTCGTTGTAGGTCGATAGGTTCGTGAATAGGACAGGTTTTGAGAACGTAAGTTGGTCGATAGTGATGGTCAAAGGAAGAGAGTTAATTATTAATTAAATACTAAGCCCGCAACAGATATAATCTAACTTGAAACGCCACTTGTACAGCTACGGTAACGTGACTACATATACACGCTACGCGTACAGGTATCTGTGGTGCGCCACACCCCCTCTCCACTGAAATTGAAACCGGCGGGGACAAAGTGAGGACTGTTCCAGGACACAGGTCTGGAAACGTAGTGAAACACAGACTTGTGGAGAGAGAACCAGACGAGCGGAAAAAAATATTGAGACAGGGAGCGAGACAACCAAAGGGTGGAACTCAGCGGTTCAGGATAGGAGGGCCGACTCCTAATCATATTGCAATAAAAACCCGTCCCGGAGCGATAGACTCGTTCATGACCATGTTTGATCATACTCCCCTCTCTGAATCTCCTACCAGAAACGTCGGCTACTTGGTCTCTGCCATCTCCATCTACCAACGGTTGTTCAGGGAATATGAGGAAAGTGGTGCGGTCGAACGTCAAGAGATGTTGTTGGATTTGTGTTGGGCGTATGAGGCAGCTGAAAGGGCAGTAGAGAAGCTCAGTAACGTTAGGAATGTGTGTCCGCTTCCTATTAACGTGTTTGTCGACCTCGAGTTCGTCGATTCAATCCACCACCTCCAATACCCTGTCAAAGTCCTCGTAGGAATGTGGAACCTCAACGTTCATGCTCGCTATAAGTTCGGAGGGGATATGGTGGTCATGTATCGGGAGATGATTGAGGGAGAGAGGACATTTGTCCTGTACTATGGCTCTGACGAGTGAGTTACTGTGTTTCCTGTAGATTATATCTCACCCGGTTTCCGCAGATTCTATTCCTTCGTAACCGAGGACACCTTTGAACCCATAGCCCATCACCATCGACGCATGTTTGGATTTGAAGAAGACGGAAAAACGACCGACAGGTTGGGAGTCATTGGACACATATTCAAAGATAAGGGAATGGGAAGGAACAAAAATGAGGGAGTCCGAGTCGCTAAAGAGTGGTTGAGAGCTAAGGGGTATCCATTGTTGTTTGAGCACAAGGAAACGAAGTGTAAGAGGTGTGATGAAAAGGGAAGAGAGTGTTGGGTCGGAGAGTCGCTCGAGAAGCAGGATGATGAGTGTTACGAATGTATGTACGAAGTTCGGGAGTTCAAGCGTAAGTAGTAAGGAATTATACATTAAGGGTGTTGTAAAGATAAAAGAATTCATTGTCGTCGGGAGGACCGTCCATCGAGTCGAGTCCTTCTTCGTCTAAAGCGGTAGAAGCTTCTAGTTCGTTGAACTCAGGTCGGGATACATCCATGAAATCGTCCAAATCTGGTAAGGGAAGCGAGTGACGTGATCTGTAAGGTATAACTTGAAATGCACCAACTGGTCTACACCAGACCGTCCCATCCAATTCGCAAACGATGTATGCGCCACCACGGTTACGAGCGAGCACAATGAGAGGACCCAAGTACCGCATTCGGGCTTTATGTCCAATTGTTTTGTCGAACCGGGTGTTTCTGACTAGGACTAACGAATCTCGTGTGAAGTTGTGGTCCTTGATCGTACGGGAGTGTTGTTCTTCCAATTGACGGACTCGTTCCAAACGTTTCTTATAGATTGACTGACGTGGTGATGTGTCGAATCCTGTAACGAGACGCAAGAGTGTCAAGGGCTAGAAGGAAAGGAGGACCATTATCGGTAACGATTTCGCAAAGAGTGCCCCAACGACAAAGGATATCTTCAAAAATCCAAGTCGCAATCGATTCTCCAAGTTGACGGCGGAGTTCACGGAACTCTGGATACGCCGAGGAAGAACAACGACCGTGAACTATGTAGCGAAAGCCGGAGGACTTGGGCATCTCCATTGTGTCCATATAACACTTGGTGAATAAAGAAAGCGGCTCTGCGACAACTGGGGGAATACATAGCTTCTCAAGTTGCCGCAGTTGGCATATCAAACATGTAAGGATCCACCAACGAATGTCTCCTAGCATTTGAGGCCACCAGAAGCGTTCTCGGATCGTCTGAGAAGTGGCCCATATACCCTTGTGACCGAGTTTGTCATGAGCTTTGCGGATAATAGGAATCCTGCGAACTTGGGGGACCACTATACGGTGATGGCCTTGTGAATCCTTACGCCAAAGTCGCTGTGAAGAGTCGATGAAGAATTGGAGAGTGTAATGAATAAGGGATGAGAATTGATTATCCGAGGTGTCTGTCAGATGTTCAAAGGTGATGAGATAGTCCCTAACCTCGTCCAAACGTGAATCGGTGGACTTAGCTTTGGCCGAATGAGGGACCATATCATACATGACCTCCGTGGTCTTTGGACCAACCCCCTCTCCACTAAAAATGAACTCGCCGGCGAATGCAAATGATGACACGAGCTTGGAGAAGGAGGAAGGAGAAAGGAAAGGTGGGTTGATTATGTGCATGAAACCATTCGCCACGTCAATCCAATCCTCTAAGTCTTCCTCAGGTTCAATAGGATTGAGAGGTTGGCGGTGACGACGGGAAAGACCATCAGCTGCTATTCGGTCAGCAGGTACGTGGATGAGGGTGAAGGGGAATAGAAGGATTGCAGCTATCCAACGGTTGACGGCAGCATTTGGTTGAATGTCTGGGTTATTGAGCATCCCCTTGATGTATTTAGCGTCCATTTCCACGACCAAGCTCTTCGCACCAACTATCCAAAGACGGACTGAGCGTAGTGCACGGAACAGACCATAGAGTTCCAACTTAGCTTGGCTATAGCGGGACTCCCGCTTGTTCATGTTGATGGATCCAAAACGATTGATGAATCGTACCGATGGGTCGTTTGGACTTGATTGCATGAGGACGAAACCAACGGCGATCGCACATGAGTCAACTGCGGGAATGATTGGTGAGGTGGAGGTGTAGTCGAGAGGACGAATGGCAGGGGAGTTGATGATGGCAGTTTTAAGTGACTCCTGCAATCCTTGTTCTTCTACACCAAACTGGAAGGGGATTCCTTTGCGGGTAAGGCGGACCAGTGGCTCTGCAAGAATGGCGAAATGCCAAACGAATAACCTGCAGAGTCCGGCGGTACCAAGGAAGGCTCTAACATCGTGTAAATCTTTGAGCGGCCCCCAATCCTTGATCTTAGAAACACGCGACTCATCTGGAATGCGACCCTCGTAGGTGCAGAAATGACCTGTTACCATCGCTCTCGCTGCTACAATCAACGTCTTTTTCCCACTAAACGTGCCTCCTGCATAGGTCATGCGAGTGAGAACTCGGTTGACAGACTCCAAAAGCTCCCAAACAAAACGTCGGACATTAGGGTTGGAAGGTATAACCTCGTAGCCGCCGTCCGGAAGTTCATAGCGGGTAGGAGGTCCCTTGACGTTCACATTGTTGATGTAAGGGATGCAGTAAGTTGGAATCTCGGGCTGGAGAATGAACGTAACATCACCGTGGAATACTTGGACCGAGTTTGTCCAACCCATTGGAATAGTCGTCAGACGAAGCGCGCCCAAAGGGGTCTGAAAGGTGGTGTAGTCCCTAGAGTCAACAGCGATGGCTCGATTGTCGTATCCTACGTAGAGATCAAGGGTAGCAAGGGCTGATCTGCAAGCATATGATTCGGCGAGTAGGTTGGTGTGAGGAATAATGGACAAGTCTTGGATTGTGACTTTGTTGAGAGGTTGGAGATCATGAACTGTACGAAGAGATACGCCGTCCTTCTTCAAGACGGTGAACCAACATGTACGATATGATGAATTGGACGGTTCGTAAACTCCAGAAGCTATCTTGTTGCGTAGAATTTTGATGATGTTGTCGAATAGTCCTGGAGGAATAGGGATTGCACGCTCTACCCAAGGGACATGGTCCACAACCGCCATCTCGACAGGAGCAAAATATTCATGCTTGAAGTGGCCTTTTTCTGATTCTTCCCAGGCGAACGCTCGTTCATGCGTTATCATGAGGTTGTGGATCAGCTGTAACTCCTGAGGCCAAAGAAATTCATGATCATGCACCTTATCAATGAATTCCATTTGTTCTTGAGTGTATCGGCCTGTAGGAACGAAAGGTGAGGGTATAGGATTAAGAATAGGAAGGTGCTCGAGAGGATCAGAAGGAAAGTGACGGAGAATGTGAAACTTGTCGGGTAGTGTAGCCTTCACCGGTAGCGTACGCTTACTAACAGGCTTGTACCGTTTTTTCGACACAGCATAGGTGGGCTGAGGAATTAATGATGCATAAATGTCTGACCAAGATGAGATAGACGATTCAGGAATGAAAGAGGAAGAGTAGAACGAAGAACGATACGATAGGGTCATATAAAAGTGTGACCAAGCATCTACGTATGCCATGGTGCACATATCGAGCGAGGGGTCTGTGCCGAGTGATCCAGAAACCAGAGAGAACCGTAGAGACGGCGTGAGAAGATTGTTTCCCACAACCGTAGAGTGGTCCACCTCGAGAATAACTCCGAGATGGTGACCATCATCAACCATGAGCGCAGCGTCAACGTTGGCGTTGAAAGCACGACGGTTCTTCTCGAAAGAACGGCGGCTTACGTTCGACGGATGGGATGGTAATGTTGTTGTGATTGTTCGGGTCGTGAAGGGTTATGTGTTGAGCACCCGAGGCGAAGTTCTGGACCGTAGACTGAGTTAACACATCAAATGGACGACCTAGAAGAACATCATAGGCGGGGGAAGGAATAATGTGAACCTGGAGAAACGCGGTAACATCGCCAAAACGAAATGGTACGTTCCTTCCAAGACCTGAGGTCATATCCATTTCCCCATTAGCACTCTGGACTGGAATCCTGAATGCAGGATCGAAAACGATATGGAGAGCGTTACAAGCTGCTTCTGACATCGCTACGATGCTACAACCACTGTCCAATATACAGTGCACCGTATCGTTGCCCACAATACCATTAATGGCACGGATACTAGTCGACTCTTTCGCAACATAGAACTCGTCGCCGACTTTCGGGTCGCCAAATAGGTTCATGATAGTGTTAAAAGCGTTGATCGAAGGGTTCTGAAGAAGGTATGACTCGACAGGATCGTCAATGATGAGTGAGTTGGAAGTAGGCTGGGCGTTGATGCCGATACGACGAGCTGTGACCGAATCCTTCATATGTTTGCGGTAATCTGGAGCTATTGCTAGTAAATCGGCATGCGAGATGGACACGGTACTCGCCATTGCGGCGTCTATAACACGCTTGACTGCTGCCTCCGTTTCTATGGGTGATTTATACTTGTAGTTGCGGTTATCGTCCTTCGGGGGTGCACCAAGAACACGATCAGACGGCGGTTGATATCCTTCCGGTAGGTTACCGATAACTGGTTTCAGGAGTTTCATGGGTCCTTGGATACGGCCGCCAATGGGTTGTGATGGTTCTGGACAATTGGTAGATGATGAGGTACCAGAAGCTGGTTCAGGAGGCGCAGATTCGACAGACTTATCTTTACTAGCGCCATTGTCAACTTTCTTTTTCGCAGCTTTTCTCGTTTCCATCTTGTACAACAATCGTTGGATGAGTTGACGGTCATCCTCGTCCAACTCGTCCGTATCTTCGGTGAGCAAAGCCATCGGCGGTCCTTGAAGACCCGCTAACGTATATTGGGTATGGCTCGCTACGCTTAGACCCGGGAATTCAGAAGAAGGAATAGGAGGGGCGAAGGTCGAATCTAAAAGCCAAGTCTTTTCAGAAGGGTGATCATCGAAATACCGAGTGAAACGGTCCTTGAGAGTGCCACGAGAATACTTATCGTCGTCTGGTAGGCGTTTACCACCCTTGAGAACTACCATCCCCCTGGCGTTGAACTCTAAACGCCCCTTCGTAACCCACTCGTTGAGGTCCGGGCAATCTCGCATACGTTTGTCGGAACATTTATCCCAGGTGCACATGCGTGCATCGTTAGAAGCATGTGAGGAGGATGTAGTCGATGAAGATGACTGTTTAGCAAGCTTATTAATGAGCTCAGTAAGGGCCTGTATCTGATTCTGCATGGATAACTCAGCTGGTTCGGCCTTAACGAGCACTGGAGCGGCTGTAGTGGAGGCGTCTGATATAAGGAAGTCGACTGCCGTCTTGATCTCGTTGAGAGAGTACGGTACCCCTCTCTGCTTGTTGGGGAACTGTACTTGAAGTCTTATGTCGACCCTGTTGGCTACTGGCTCGGGGAATACGGAAGTATAGTGTTGGGATGCTTGCACCAAGGACAGAACTCCCTGTGGAATGAGTGAGGAAGCTATCGGGGCAAAATCTCGGTGATACGCAGCTAACCCCTTCGAGGAATCTATCCCCGCTTCCTGATGATCCGCTATGACCTTCTTCAACTGATCGAGCGTCGCCTCCGAGACCCGTTCCGCATCTGGGTAATAGAAGATGACTTCGGTCTTGAACTGTTCCCAAGTGCTTGCGGCATTGATGAATGTTGGTAAAGAACGCCAGAAACGATTCGTCTTGCTGTCCACGTAGCGTAGGACCTCTTTCTTCATGAGAGCATGGTCCTGTGCTATTTGTGCCTTCTCGGCAGCGCTCTCGAACTCTTCAAAGAATGTTGGTAATTGTTCCTCGAATTCGGGATCGATTTTAGGGGCGCTACGTTCGCCTCTGGCAGGAAGGGGTGTAGCAACGGTAGCCATTGGTGGTATGAAAGGAGTGAGTCGAGGGGAATCGGGGAAGGATTGGAAACTAGGTGTTGAAGGAGAGGATGGAACAGGAGTTTGGATCGCCGGTAAAATAACTGCCGAAGTGAAACGTAGATGAGGGTTCCCATTTGGATCCTCAAAGAATATAGGAGGTGAAACGGAAGGTGTAGATCGAGGTGAGGAAACAGGAGTTGAAACCGGTGATGTCCAGGGAGTGTAGGTCGGATAGAGTGGACCTGTAGACTCAAGCTGAGCAGGGAACCGTCCGAACTCTTGCTCACCAGCTAGAGAGTGGAGATTGGAGAGATGTTCGTGAGAGGCCAAAGAAGATTCAACCGGGACTAAAAGGTCCGAGGAATCATCGGCATCGATGTTACGGAGTTGATCTAAGAGTTGTTGAAGCTCGTCGCCTTGACCGCTTCGGGTAGAGGCTCTGAGCTGTTCCCTAGTATTGCAACGAATTGTTTAACTGTAGATGCTAAAGCTTTTTCGATACTCAGCTTCAGCAGTCCCGCTCCCACTCTATGCACAAGTTTTGACCCCTAAACCACGACGAGGGTGGGCTCCAATATGTGTGACCTTGACCGGGTCTGAACCCAATCGAGTGTCGGTGAGTTCGTTCGTAGTCGTTGTAGGCCGATAGGTTCGTGAATAGGACAGGTTTTGAGAACGTAAGTTGGTTGATAGTGATGGTCAAAGGAAGAGAGTTATTTATTAATTAAATACTAAGCCCGCAACAGATATAATCTAACTTGAAACACCACATGTACAGCTACGGTAACGTGACTACATATACACGCTACGCGTACAGGTATCTGTGGTGTGCCACAACGGTTTAACCAACGCTCCCGCAGCATGGCAGGCATTCATTCAGAATGTCTTAAGTGACATTCTCAATGTTGTCTGTGTGGTCTATCTCAACGACATTTTGATCTTCTCTCGAACTCAAGAAGAGCATAACCAACATGTTCGCATGGTACTTAAACGTCTCAAGTCCGCCAACATCTGTGCTAATCCGAAAAAAATGCGAGTTCGACAAATCTGAAGTCGAATACTTGGGTTACATCATCAGTGAGAAGGGCATCGCTATGAACCCAAGGAATTGGATACAATACTCGATTGGCCCAAACCAGAGAAGCTCAAAGACGTTCAACAGTTTCTAGGTTTCACCAATTTCTACCACAAGTTCATTCAGGATTATTCACGCATCACTTTTCCCCTCACAGGACTATCAAAGAAGCGTAATTCATTTGAATGGTCCTTCAATTGCACTAATGCATTTAATACCCTCAAGTTCCTCTTCACAACCGCACCCATCCTATGACACTTTGATCCGAAAAAGCCAGTGTTTGTGTCCACAGATTGTTACAAATTGCCCCACTGTTCCTCTTGTTTCCTTGGTCCCCGGATTATTTTCTCTGACTTCCCTTTGATTCCACTTCATTCCATGTCCCCAGTATCGCATTATGGCTCCCTTGATGTTTCCGGCCACTCCGGATCATTCTATACCTTGGGTTCATCATTCCATATGATTCCCATCATGATATTGCTGTACTTGACATCCCTTGATTGTTCCATCAGTTTCTACCTGTCTCCTTTGATATTCCTTGATGTTCTACAATGTTCTTTCATTATTCCTTATTAGGATTCGTTTCCATGACTCAGTATGCTGTACTTTGACATATATACTCATGGACACCTGTAGATAGATTCCCTAGTCTGACAACTTCGTCTCACATTGCTTGTACCCAGCGTGTACTGTGTAGCAAGTGTCCTACTCACTATCTATTGATTCATTTCGACTTCCTGACCTAGAAGATGGCCTGAGGGGCCCTAGACCTAGTCCTGTTCTTGACACAGATGGTTCTGATTTCACGTTGTCCGGCATTGTACAACAGCAGGACGAGAACGGGGATCTCCATCCGGTCTCTTACTATTCCCACAAATTCTCACCACCGGAGATCAACTACAAAATTTATGACAAAGAGCTCCTTGCCATTGTTGACACATTCAAAGAACACCGTCATTGGTTGCTCAGTTCACCCTTCCCTATCACTGTCTACTCAGATCACAAGAATCTGGTTTATTTCCTGATGACCAGGCTACTTAACCGTAGACAGGCCCGTTGGGCCATGTTTCTTTCAGAGTTCGACTTTAAACTGGACTGGGCCCCAGGTTCTACCAACGTTGCCGATGCCGCCTCTCGATGCCCTGATTTTGTACCAAAGAATGGTGACGAACGACTCACAGGACAGCACCAAACCATTCTCAATCATTCCCGTGTCGAGTGCTTATATTCCCAAGATGGCAACAGAATCAATTCTGCCTCTGTTACAGCTATCACCGCTCTCACTCTAGACACCTCAGATCTTTTACAGGGCTTCAAGGGCGCCTTTTCAGCAGATGACTCATGGAAGGAAGAGATTACCAACGGGAACTCTGACTTTGCAACATCACATGAACTTGTCTTCCATAAAGGGCGCTTGTACGCTCCACCTTCTTTACGCCCACAGATACTTTTCAATAGGCACAATTCAACCATTGGCAGTCACCCGGGACGTAGACGAACAGAACAACTAGTCTCCAGGGATTATTAATGGCCAGGGATGTCAACTTACATCCGAAAATATGTGGAAGCTTGTGACAAATGCCCTTGTGCAAAGTCCAACCACCACAAACCCTACGACCTTTTGCGACCACTAGAAATCCCTGAACAGCCGTGGATAAATATATCAATGGACTTTATCACAAAACTACCGACATCTCACGACTTCGATGCTATCTGGGTGGTATGTGATCGCCTTACCTGTGGGGCACATTTCATCCCTTGCAAAGAGTCTATGATCGCCTCCCAACTCGCTTGGCTATTCCTCGATCGTATTTTCTGACTGCACGGGCTGCCAAATTCAATTGTCTCGGATTGGGATTGTCTATTCATGTCCCATTTCTGGAAAGAATTGATGAAACTAATGAAGACCAACATGAAGACGTCAACCGCTTACCACCCACAGACCGATGGTCTCACTGAACACACAAATCAGACTCTTGAATCATACCTTCGCATTTACCGCTCGTACCACCAGGACGATTGGGTCGATTACCTCCCCTTAGCCGAATTCTCTTTCAATACCCACACCAACTGGTCTACTGGTGTCACTCCGTTCTATGCCATGTATGGACACCACCCTCATTTTGAACCACTCCTATCCAATTGATCCACAGTCCCCACTGCAACAGACCTTGTCTCTCTGTCCTAAAGCGCTAGATGCTAAGACTTTGGGTATAGAACAACGGCAGCAGAAGTTGACTAGCAGAGACGACGACAGAGATGACAGAGACAGAGAGCAGAGATCAAGAGCAGATAAAGAACTGGTCCCAACGACAAGTTAGATACATTGCAGATAAAGGGAAAGACAGAAGTTACTACTCACCTGGTCCCAACGACAAGAGGTCAAGATGAAGGAGCAGGTGTAAACTACCTAGCTTATATACCAGAATATGGGTTGTGCGAGAATAAAGAAAGAGAATAGGGAACAAGGGAATAACAATAGTAGTCCAGTTATGGAACAAGAATGAGTAACTGTTGTATGTAAAAGAACAAAGAGAGTGATAGAAACAATAGATGGAATCAGTTGTGAAGATGATGTGAAAGAACAAGGAGAACAAAGGGAACAATAGATGGGATCAGTTGTGAAGACAATGTGAAAGAACATGGATGAGGAAGGAAATGATGGGGGTGATGTGGAAAGGGGAACTGGGTATCTGGTAAGCATCAAAGTATCAAACAGGTGTTAAAAGGGGAATGGGCGCTAAGAAAGGAAAAAGATAGGGGAAAAGCAGCACTTCATTACATTACTCCCCTTCTAGGATTCACCGTCCTTGATGACTAGGCCCCTTTGCGATAAGCTGGTCCTGCTGCAGCAGGGAACTTCTTGTGGAACCGCTTAACTATCCGAGGAGCGTTCTTCAGGTTCTGTGCGGGTTCCCAGGTGTTCTCTGACTCTGAATAACCCTTCCACTTTACCCGATATTCTAGCCGCCTCCACCTGTACTGGCTGTCCACTACATCCTCCACCTCGTACTCCGGCTCATCCTCATCCTCCAACTTGATAGGGCCTGGCGGCTCTGGCAACAGCCCATTTACTAGGTTACCTTTGAAAGGGTAGAGCATGTCAACATGGAAAATGGGGTGATGCCGTTCCAGCTCCTCTGGTAGGTCCAGCTGGTAGTCCAGGTCCCCAACCTTCTCCAAGATCTCAAATGGCCCCAGACTCTAATCTCCAAGCTTCTCACTCAACCGCTTCAGCCTAAAGTCTGACCCGTCTAGCCAAACAAAGTCTCCTGCACTGAACTGATGAGCTTTTCTCTTCCCCCTTTTGAAACCCTCCTTCATATGCCGTTTGGTAATGTGTAGTACAGCCCTTGCGTCTCGTCTCACTTCCCTTAGGATATTGATACGACTTTCGACCTCAGGGATGCCTGACCTCCTTCCTACAGGGATGTTAAAGAGGGGCAGATAGCCATAGAGGAGCTCGAATGGAGAGAGGCAATGAGCAGAGTGGGTACGGGAGTTTAAAACAAACTCAGCAAGGGGTAGATGCTCTGACCAGTCGTCCTGCCAGTAATTTGTGTACACCCATAGGTACTTTTTGACCTCCTGGTTCACTCTTGCAGTCTGACTGTTGGCCTGAGGATGGTATCCAGAAGTGAAGCTGCCCTTGATTTCAAGCCTTTTCAGAAGTGCCCTCATGAGTTTGGTGTTGAACTGTGGCCCCCGATCTGAGATGAAACGTATTGGTAGGCCGTGCAGGCGGAAGATCTCTCGGTAGTAGATGTCGGCGACTCCTTTGGCGTTGATGTTACTCGTGCAAGGGATGGCATGGACTTGCTTGGTGAAGAAGTCGGTGCAAACAAGGATGGCGTCATATCTGTGAGAGGTTGGTAGTTGGGTGATGAGGTTGACTCCTACTTCCTCCCAAGGTCCCTGCGGCATGTCGAGTGGCTGAATTACTGAGCAGGGGTGACAGTGAAGCTTCTTCCGGACACAGGTATCGCATCCTTCCACGTACTTTTCTACAAATGATCGCATGGTGGGCCACCAGAAGTGGGTATCGACCAGATCCAACATTCCATGGAGTCCGGGATGGCCTGCTGTGGGGCTGTCATGACACTGGCACACTACTTCTTTGTGCAACTCATCGCCTGGGGGAACGTAAACTCTGCCTCAGTGATACACCAACCCGTTGTCTTCCTCTCATTCCAGCAGCCCATTGACCAAGCGAGAAGGGCCCTGTGCCTTCAGATCTTGTAGTCCTTCCAACACCTCCGCTTCCCGTTTGACAGGTTCTGTACACTGGACTTAGCAACGAACGAGAATCTCGAGTAACTGATAAGCAAAATGTCTAATATAAAGAGAACTTGTTGTAGGGTCTTCGCGTATAAGCACTTAGATTAGTACTTAGTGTCTTAAGTAGAATCTTCACTTGAAAGCTTAGATTCACGCAACGGATAAGCTGAGAATGCACAGAGAAGTAATTGAATTGAGAATAGTGAGCACAAAGGGGTACAGGTGATTGTAAAATATCGAGGTTACCCTAGTTCTACATACCTGGCTAGATTATATACTACTAGATTACACTGCACGAACATAGGACGAATGAAGAAGCAATACCGCGCCTGGCGAGCGCTATGTCGGCGCTGCACAGATCACAGGTCAGTGGCTGGGTAGCGCTGGTGGCAATGTAGCACTGTAGAATAGCGCCGGTGTTGAGGGAACCGCCGAGGATGCTGAGTCGCACAGGTACGGCGGCCACTTCGTGAGTTTCCGGAGTTCCGTATAGCCGAAAGGAGAGTACAGGGTCGGTGGGTGGGCGTTGAATGACCGATAGGCTCGGGGATTCAAATGAATTGAGCACAGGAAGGAGAGAGGTACTCAAAAAATTCGTTGTCACGCCAATGGACTTGTTAGCACGGTTAGGTCATGGCGAACTTCTCGCTGTCGACGTTGGGGAGTTCATGACACCATTCTGAAGCCTGTCTGATCGCGCCCGTTTCAAGACGATCTTCAGTTTCATTACTCGGAACTGGGGGCCTTGTCTACTGCCAATGATAGATGTTTGTGAAAATGGTAGACGGCTTGACTCCTATCCCTGCGCTATATGAGTGTAGTCTACAACTTCCGGATTCTCTTGGGTCGACACTACCGGCAACTCGACGATCGTCTGTGGCCGTTCAACATTCCCAGCTATGTCTACACAAACGCAGCGTAGCCAGTACCCTCGTCAACCGCACCCCTCCCGTCACGAACCATCAAGATACCCCCATCCGTTCTTCATCTCTGGTAGTGAATAACACAACCGTCCTCCACCCCCTTCCAGGTACAAAAATGGTACCAACGCTTGGCGGTAGGTGCGTTCGCTTCACGTAACTCCCTCAAATGGAGTATTGAGCAATGACAGATGGTTAAAGAGTACTGCCTTGGTGTATCATGGATACGAACCAGGCTGTAGACAGTATAGTGGGCTCTCCTCGTTCACGAGGTTTCGAGAAAAAGCGGAGGCGAGTGGTCCAGCGTTTTTGACCTGCATGAATTTTCGAACGTGAAAGATGAAAAAGTGAAAGGGCTGTTTCTCTGCGGGGCGTCGAGGACTGAGTACTGAGTGGTGTGGTAGGTGTACGCATAGGATCAAGTAGCTTTGGTGGAGGAGAAGGAGTCCGAAGCCTCCAGCTGCGTTACCAGTGGCGGTAACCGAAAGGTTAGCCCAATGTCCTTCCTTTCTACACGTCCATCCATTCCGAAGGTTGGTTGATTAAGAGCTAAATCCAAGCAATGAGACCGAGTTGAGCGATGGTTCGAGAGTATTTTCTGCGGGATTATAAGACTTTCGAGATTCCATCGTGGTAAAATCGGCTGCTTGCTTTTCTTCCATGCGTCGTTGACATCGTCGGGTCTGCCTCTGTCCATTCTACACTGCTCCTTCAACAAGCCCTCTTCCTTCAACTTCATCAAACGGCTCCTGCTACTCGCCAATACTTTCGCTATTTGGTGCACTGTCCACAACCAGTTGAAAACCTCTGAGACCCGGTACAATATTCACAACTCGGGACAATCTTCCCTCTCCGGTATAGCCCTCAGAAGTCATTAAAAGGTATTCAAATCCATTATTTTCTGTTAGTATTGTGCCCATGAGGTCTGACTATCTTTACAGAGTTCAGGAAAGTTTCAATACAGTTATAAACCTTGTGACTATTCATAAGTAAACATAGTGAGTTTTGTTCTACCTAACAAGTATCGGGGGTAAATATGGCCTAATAACTGTGTGGTTACACGGGACGCAAGGTCCAACAAGCATGACGCGCATGCGTGTTATATTGCTGATGCTCGTTTTGGCAAAGGTGAATCATCAGACGGTGAGTGAGCACCCGTCACCGACACATGTTCACCCCGTATACTGATTGTTTAGGTGCACGGGTACCAAGGGTAGCAGACCGGGATATGTGGAGAATCATCTAAAGGTTCCGACGAGTGTGTACATTCCGGTGTCTACCGGGAGGAATCTTGATCCACAAATTTACAAACTGAGAACACGAATGCGTACGAGATTGGGAGATATTGTTACTACAAGTAACTTGAGCTACGTGGTGACTCGAAAATGCTATAGACGTAGGAGGGTGATATACATGCAGGCTAGCAAATCTGACGCCTGGGTGTGAAGGGATTTCTGGAAAAATACACCGATCTGACCGAATATAGGAAATGAAGGTGAATCATTGACGTGCAGCTCAAACCCGGCGAGACTCTGCAGTATCGCTGCGATAGTCGGGCGGACTCTCCAGTCCGTTTTGGGCCCAAAGGCGCTGATACACAATACGCACCATGTCGGGAAACGAGGGTGCCATATCCATGTCAACTCCACTGTGAACATACTCTCGAGGGTGGCTACTATGATCCCTAGCATTTGATCCAGCACCGAGTGAATTGCTGGTACTGTCACGTTTGCCTGTTGAATCTGAGCCTGCTGCTTCCCGAAATGTAGAGGGTGCCGAGTTGTGTCGTCTAAGGGGGGCTTTCGGCACCACCTGTGCCCGGGCTTCGGATAGTAGAAATTTTTGCGAAAGGGTGTTTCTATTGTCTGAGGTAGTGGCGACAAATGGTGCTATCACTTGGGTTGTGGGGCTGAACTGGGTTGACGGAGCTGTTCGACTCTTGCGGCGCCATCGGCGTACCGTGTAGAAGATAGCGAGTGCTATCAGTAATAGAGAAATGGAAGACCCAGCAGCGGCTCCAGCAATTACTGCGGTAGACGGCTTCGGCGAGGAAGGTGTCTCAGGTGAGGATGAGGGTTTTGTGGGCAACGAGGTATCATCGGAGCTGTTAAAGAGAGTAATCCCGTCGACCAATATCTGAGCGGCTGCTGCCTGGTTGTACAGATCAAAGGTTGTTTGACTCGGCGGACCCCTCCAGTTTCGACTATAAACGTTATCTCCTGTGGTTGCAGTATCTCGGATTGCATTGTACTTCGAAAAGTGTCAGTCAACTGCCCGACAGACATGTAGACCGTAGCACGCACGTGGACGCCTAATAGAACCTTCATGTTGGCTTTCAGGTCAGCTGGAAGTGTTCCTTCGGCCCTTTTATATGCTTCCGCGAGGCCTCTCAAGAAGTACATGTCGCCTCTGTCTCCTCCGATGTCTTGAGTGTCATTCCCGTTGAAAAGCACGCCGTTGGAACCGGGACCCAGTTCACGTCCTATCGCGTATAAGGTCGAATTTATAACTTGTTGTAGCCTGAACGGAACTTCTCATTAGACAGTTGAGAGGGACAACCAAACATGGGACATACCTTGCGCCTGTGTCGCCGTTTCCAGTTAAAGATTGCAAGATAGACATCGCTTCGATCATGGCGCCGTAATTGGACGTTCCCCCTGTCCGTATCAATCGCAAGGGCCCGCAGCCTCCCAAATAACTAAAGGCATTGATATTGGATACGCTATACTCAAACTCGCTAGCAATGCCGAAAGCGAAATCCAATGACAGTGATGCCGCACGAGCATATGTGGTATTGGACGGATCTGCCTCGGCAAGCAACGCCGATAATCTTGTTGAGATAACACATGTAAGAGCCTCGGAAGGTTTTCGATTGACTCAACTCACAGCGAAAACTGGCTACCACACAGGAAAGTCAGTAACGACCTTGATATCATAGGATTTACGACTTACCTGCTTTCGTAGAGGCCTACAAGCAAGTCAGCCGAGGAAGCGTTCTATGGCGATTGGTAGCAAGCATAATGCGGGAATCAGCCATAGTTCTGAATCATAGTGACAAGGTGATTGGTAAGATGCCTCACGCGGAATGTTGCGCCCTCGATACCCGGTACGCCAACAAATTCACAGTCTTGTGGGACGGGAAAACCCTTTGTTGCTATCGTTCCGTTCGGGGACGTAGTTTCCTGGGAAACCGTAAGGTGGTGGGCAAAATCCCACAGGTCGCGTGCAACTTGAAGAAATTTGTTGTCGCCGTGGGCCTTGTACCAACGAATCGCGGCATAGCCGTCATCTCTGCAGGTGCGGGAAGAGCGTTCGTAGAAGATCATGATTCTGACACTGTGGCTTCTTACAATGCGTTGGTAATTGCAAAGCGTCTGGAAGGAAGGGCCTGGCTCCATCCAATTGAACGGTCGAAATACTGCAATGCCAGGTCGATAAACGTGCCGTTGTCTCGACTTGCGAGCTCGAAGCTAGCCATGGCCGCATAGAGTGGGGATCGGGGGAAACCAAAGTCGATGCTGACTTGAAAATAACCGACCTGACCAACTTTTACACTATCAGACATCAATATGAACCTGGCGCGGAGCCACGAACTATTACTGATGCGACGAGGACCTTCCAGCAGCGCTAAATATGCGGTGTCCAAACGATTTTGCAGGGGCTGAGTGACATTTGATTTCTATGATTTCGGTCAGGATACAATGATTTGAGGGATTGAGTGAATAGGATACCCAACGTGAAGTCGGAACGAGTTGCCCCTGGACGCAGGGGAGGGCCAAAGTAAAAATAGCAAACAGAGAGAATGACTTCATCAAAAGTGAGGGCTCCTGGTCAACAGAATCGTTACGGACTGTCCGCGTCTCAGTATGGTCTTTTATACTTGGTGTCTGCCGGTCTGATCGAAGGTCTATCTGGATGTCAACTTGAGCTGACATTGCCAGGAGGTCTCCCTGTGCATCATGATATGATGGCTGAGAGATGAATTGGAGAAAGATAAACGCTGTATAAGGTCAAAAATATGCTGCAACGTCGTACTGTGTGTGACCACGAGCCTGGGCGTTGACCAGAGTCCACCATATAACTCGGTCCTCCTGTGCATGAATATTATACCATGATTTGCAGGCCTGCGCAAAGCTGGTACAGGCCTTGGCGGTCCGCTTCATACTCTTCTCAATGGCGCTGGGCTTGTCTACACTCAGGCATTTGATGAACTCCTGTTTGGAACCACGCCCCGGTGATACAACTTTCACCACATCAACGAAATTCAAGAGATGTATACAAAATATTTAGAAAACAAAACAAAAGTGCGATCGCACCGCATTTAAATCTCTCCTCCCTGCTGTACGGTGAAAGTCTAAAATGCTTGAAGCCTCGATAACAACTGATTTGACCAGTGTGTGCTTCGGATTTGACCAGTTTGCTCGCGCTCTGGAACTAACTATTGGAATAAGTACCACAATGAGCGAGCTTGAAGAGGTTGTTGAGGAGAGAAACAAAGGAAAAGGGGTCGGGGTCGCTGATTCGTTAAACAACCCATCGAACGACCCATTCAAATGTCCTATGTGAATCTTTGCATCCCCGTTCTATCTACTGCCTACGATGACCTTGGAGAAAACAACCTCCTTGATTCCCACCTTTCTAATGTATCTCTATTGATGTGAAATCAACTATACTGTTTAAAGTGAGCTTCAAGTTGGAACCATTCAAATGAGGTGCTCCAGCAAAAATGCTTTATTATTTAAATATTTTATATTATATGCCTGTGAAATTCTCTCGATAGATCATCACGAGCCGATCCTCACGGAAGTTGATACCCTACCGACCCAAAAGAACAAGGTCTGATCATTCCGATGTACATCCAATGCTCATGGAGTCTGTGAGAACAATATGTCGGCCTTCACTTTCAATTACTAACGGCAAACAGGTCATGGTCCTCCGTATTGTTGAGCAAAGACAGAATGGTCGCAACGTCTTCCTGAGTAGTTGCCTACCAGCTCTCCTCAGGAAGAAAGACTTGGGGGTAAAGTCGCAGTGGAAGTAGCATTACATTGCCACAAAAACCACTCTCTGGGTACAAGGTTCTACATATCAACATTCACTTATAGGCCTTGGTCATCGCACGTCTATTGGGACTGTTGATCAGCCAAGCTTGCGATGGGTAAAACTACTGCCATACCTTTGGATGTACTCCATTGTCTTTCCCTAGCCGCTTGGCGTGTCAGTTTTCTCCCACTTTTTATAGAGGCTTCTCACATGGATATTAATTTGATGGCACATGCATCAGATACAGACCCACAGCATGAAGATGGGGAATCAAGACACTATCTGTTCAATCTGTCTTGATTGACAAGTGATTTGGTGCACTGCTGGTTGCCAATTTCCTGGTTGGCACTCATGTACTTTGTGTTCTACCGTTCATAATACACAATGCTCAGTGGCACTATTGGCATATAAGCCCCATTATTCACGGAATTCTCTACTGCAATGTTGAGTTAGGAGCCCTATTACACATACAGCAACCGGGGCTACCTATCTCCTCTGCTTCCAATACGTAGTACCTTGGAAAGTTCTGATGGATATACACGGCACTTTTTTCTGTTGTATCATGATGAGCCACTTCAGGGTAATGTTGTCCTAGGTTTCCTGGCCAACCAAGTCGGTGCAAAGAGCTGTGTTGACGCCACAATAACTCAAGATAACACCAGGAAGTGGTCGTATCGTCATAGTCTTGACCTCCGCGAACACCATGCAACGTACTAAGAGACTCTCCGGCCGCCATCTAGTACGGGAGCACATGACAAACATGCGCATATTGCCGCTCAGTTAGAGATAACTAGACTATCCACGAGCTGGTATCCCATTCAGTCTGAATACCGTCCCTGTCCTAGTTGTTTCTATCAGGACATCTCCCTCAAGAAGTTATGGCGGTACCCTCAGACCCGTACTGGGTGTCCTGGACTCTTTTGCTCGATACAACCAGGGTCATGACTGACGCTATATCCTATGGTGGGTCCTCCACACTTCGGTGGCATTTGGATTACTGAGCCCGTTACAACCTCACTCAGGCGTATACCTAACCTTGTTCCCGTCTGCTATAAGTATCCTCTGGTATGGTGTGACTTGACACCTGGATACATCAAACCCGTGGTTAACCCGTTCTACCCCATACACATAGCCGTCGAGAGGGTAACCGAGTCGCTAAAATAGGTCTTATGGTGGCATTATTGATCATGTTCGCGTTAACTTCTTTCCAGCTCGGAGCGAATGTGTACCTTCTTGTCAGATCTATTCTCATGGTCCAGTATCTGAACGATGAGTCTTTGGCTGAGAGATTGTTGGACTATACTCGAGGGACCACTCGGTTCGAAATAGTAACACTAGGTATGTTGCCATTGGAGGTGAGTCTTTTCTAGAGTGGGATTGACTGTCGATTATGACCTACAGCAGTTCACACTCATCTCTAGATCTTGGTTGGAGACACAATCGTCCTGTGGAGAGTATGGGTGCTTTGTGTGTACAACCGAAAGCCGGTTTATATGTCCGTAATATTTTTACTGGGTACTGCGAGTGCGGGGGATGCTTTCTATTCTTCAATTCGAAGCTCACGCGAATGCCACCCAGTATGCTCTTTAGGATTCCTTGGCGGCATCGGGCACAATAACTGGCAGGTTCTTATGAGTGTCCAAATGGGAAAATATTATTTTTCCCCCCCGGACACTCATTTTCCCCCCGTACAATAAGTCATTACCGGGGGGGATGCATTTCCCCCTGCCCGGAGTATGACCCAGTTCCCGGGGTAATTCCCGGCATCTCTGCATAGCCACTTACCTGTTTCCCACATGTTTCCCTCACCTTTAGGTGTGTCCCAGAGGTCAGGCTTAGTGATCTAAGCCAAGCTAGGTATCAGGATACCTTTATATACATAGTAAGAGTATGCCTGTCTCATGGCTAACTTTTCCAAGCTAAACTGACTCCTCTACAGTGATAACATCACAGAGATAGTACAAAGTGCCTAACTCCACATTAGACACCTACCTGTTTCCCACACATTTCTCTCTCTCATCTTGGGGCATCTCCCAGAGGTCAGGCTTAGTGATTTAAGCTAAGCCAAGTATCAGAATATCCTTGTATATATGATAGGGGTATGCAGGTGTCATGGCTAACATTTCCAAGCTAATTTGACTCCCCTACAGTGACATCTGTAAGGGTCAGTTCATTTTCATCCCGGAATACACCTCAATCACCCCTAGAGGGCCTGACCATCATGATGAACCCTCGCACACATGCTGATCCCGGCCATCCGCGATAAAAGTCTCTGACGCCCAGAGCACTGCCACTCAGCGCTCGGCGTCTAATGGCCCAATTTGTCAATAAGGGCATTCATCCGCGTCCCCCTCAGACTAGGAGATACTCCCATTTCACTACATCATCTCCACTTCCCCTCAAGCGCATCGGCCATCTCCCATGACTTCCTGACGACCTGTATCCTTTTCACATCATCCCACGTTCCTTCCGGACACGTTGCCGCCTACGTTCCATTTATCCGCGTTCACCTTCTCATATCCACAAGCCTTTGCTCCCGCATTTGTACACTCAATACCTTTCTTCCATGATGCTTTCTCCTGCCAGAATAACCCTCTTTTCCTCCGCGTTCATCCCGGCCAGGTTGTACCTCTCATTTCACATTGTCCGCGTTCGACCTCCAATCGTTACCCTCGTATTTCACATTTTTCTCTTGGACTACACATGATATTCCTGTACCTTATGACACAGTACGATCCCAGTTCGGATCATGATAACATTCGTTAACAGTATATAAACCAGGTAGATAGGATCCTGTACAGTAGTTTCCGTCTATTGTCAATCTCGTTCTACAAAGCTTCAAGCTAACTGTCTGGTGTGTTTCATACTCAAGTCTCGTACTAACTGTTTCGTTTCGTTGTTATAGGTCTTTGGTAAAGCCCTCATATCGATTGCGACCGTCCGCGTACCCCAAAGGACAACCCCATATCAAAACTCCGTGTTGCTACCTGGTAGGTTCGACCCGGAAAACACACCTTCGATCGGCGATCTCAGGTGTCCGCGTTGCGTGTAGGACAGAATCATACGTGTGAACCAGTCAGAGGCTCTGCTGGTTTCGGGTGTTGATCAATTCTCCGCGTTCCCCTTTCTCATTATTTCTTCCGGCTTGACGTAGAAAAAGAGGCCCGTTACAACATCACACTCAGCTACCATCTTGAGTGAGCCAATGCAAACTGAGGTGCTGGGATTTTCAATCACCAATTTACTGGCAGCATGCATTGAAAGGACAGTGGGTGATTACTTGGTAGTGAATGTAGCTATGCTAGTACGGTATATACAATATTGCCAAAGGAGGGAATGTGTTGAACATGTGATATACATGTGATACACAATATTGATGTGTTGTTTATGTGTCTACTATTTAGAGATCTTTTACTACATGACACTTGTGTTCGTATGAAAAATACTATATGGAATCCCATAGGTACTCCGTAGGCACACCGTATCTCTTTAGTTTGTAACAAGGTTCAGCTTTGTAGCCAATACTGACCTATTTTGATCAATTCGAATGGCCTGTGACTGGTGACCAGTTCATACAAAATTGGGAATTTGTATGAACCCACTGTGACCTGTGACGCGGCAAGAAAAATTTGAATATCGGGTCCAAGAAGACAAATTTGGCAAGTTTGGAGGTGTCACAAGGTGGGGCAATTTGAATGGACCCCCTGTGACCTTGTGACCTTTCAAATTTTTTTCGAAAATTTTGAGGCTTGTGACCTGTGACATTTGAATTGATTGAAATAGGTCAGTAGCGACTAAAGCTGACTGAGCTTTCTCCCTAGATTACTTAGACAGAAAGCCTGTATGACTATGCATACTTACTCACTCTGCTCTTCTAGCAGTTATGATTACTACGCCTATGTTTGCTATCTCAACCATATGCTATATTCTCACTTACCTATGTGCTATGACTCATATATACCTGAGGACTCATATATAAAAGCTGGAGACTCTAGTCTCAAAGCGTTAGGACAATCTACTCGATTATCACCTCTAACAAGCATCCTCAAGAACTCAAGGATTCTCTTATAGTCAAATGTGAGGTTTATTTTCATCTCACTGTGCATTTAACTATGCTGGCTCAATAGAATGACAGTGAGCAGTTGTATGTACAACATAGATGAGATCAAGCTAGCGAGCGACAACCACATGAAGGTATCACCATTGACTAGAAGGACTGGATGGTAGGTAAAGAGCATAGTGTTTGTGCAAGATCATTAATCAAGAAATACATGTCATCTAAAATCACACATTTGGAATGTAACCTGTGTAGGGATCAAAGATGATTGTCGAATTGTTTATAGCAACCAGGGGAGAAGAGGCCTGCTCAGATGCCGAAGCCATGAACTGAAACATTGTTGATACCTCGATGTCTTCCTGTTCAGTGTCAGTGTGTGCATGTTCAGGCTCTGGATTGTGAACATCTGGGCTGTCATTCAAGCCATCATCTGAATCACTACTAATGTAAGTGACAGGCTCTGTGCAGAAGAGTCAGTGTCGGATATCTCAGAGCCATATGAAATGTCTCACTCTGCTTCCTCAGCTTTATCCTATACAAACTAGTCCATATCAAAGCCAACTATACTTCAGCGAAGACATAACTTGTATTCCTGGACCAGCTTGTACTCCTGGAGTGTACAATGAGACTTGTTTTTATGCATACACAGTCAGGAAGTTTGTGTACTTCTCATGCTGTGAAGTTGTTGGTGCAAGGACTGTGCCATATATGGCTGGTCGGATCAACTGCCTAGATGTCCTAAAGCGCTAGGCGCTAAGACTATAGAAGCAACGGCGGCAGAAGTCGACTAGCAGAGACGATGACAGAGATGACATTCCATTGGTCAATATTGTATAGTTTGGGTGATGTATGCAACAGGTATTGCAGCTAAAATATCATGATGAGCAACAGTGATAGACTCACAAGATGATAAAATTACCTGCAATACTATGCCTCCAAAGTCTACAACCATAGAACATGTCATGAAGTGCCACTTTCCCCCTATCTTTTCATTTCTTAGCGCCCATTCCCCTTTTGACGCCCATTTGTTACATTGACGCCTACTAGACACTCAGTTTCCATTCCACATCATTTCTTCCCACATCCTTGTTCTTTCACATCATCTTCACAACCTATCCCATCCCTTGTTTCCATTGTTCTCATTGTTCTTTTATATACAACAGTTACTCGTTCCAGACTCGTTCTTGTTCTATACCTGGACTACTATTGTTCTTCCCTTGTTCCCTATTATCTTTCTTTATTCTTGCACAACTCACATTCTAGTATATAAGCTAGGTAGTTTACACCTGGTCCCTCATCTTGACCTCTTGTTGTTGGGACTAGGTGAGTAGTACTTCTGTCTTTTCCTTCATCTGCAATATATCTAACTTGTCGTTGGGACCAGTTCTTTACGTGCTTTTGCTCTCTGCTCGCTGTCTCTTTCATCTCCGTTGGCATCTCTGTTAATCGACTCCTGCCACTGTTGTTTCTGTATCCAAAGTCCTAGCATTCAGCGCTTTAGGACAGAACGGTCCGTTGCAGAGATTGATTGGGGACCCTGTATCTGTAACCCCTTCAGGAGCTCAGATGGGGACAGCCTTTTGCCAGACTTGAGTTATTGTTGTCAGAGGATAGGGGGATACAACCATTTTATATTTCTTAATGGCCCTCTTTCTTGTTTTGATTCAGGTCCAATTCTATCAACATACCCACACCTTGCAGGTGTATAGTTTGGCTCTCTCAATGCCTCTGCATTGGTATAGTCTGCCCATAACCCTAAAACACAAAGTGGTCTACCCCCATTTGTCTCTTGTGCAATTGTGATAGTATATTGGGTGGTAAGCAAGTGGCCTCTTCCCTCACAGGTCTCTGGCGTTCCTGCGTCTGCAATGTAGTAGATAATCCAATCAGGTTACTAAATTAAGTCTCAAAGCAACATTCCCAACTTACCCTATGTTCCAACTGTTGAGCCAGCATAGTTAAATGCACAGTGGGTAAGATAAAATGAACCTCACATGGGTGATACTTGAGTTAGAAGACTTGAGATGCTTGAGTTGTAGTGCAATAGACTGGTAAAGTCGTATATTGAACTGAGGACTCTAAGCCTCTATCTACCTAGCTTTTATACTAAAGTCCTTGCCTACCTACTAGTCATACAGACATAGGTAAGTGTGAATACGCTTACTGATACTACTACTAGAAGTAGGCATAAGTTCCTATGCTGAGTGAGCAACGTATAAGCAGATACATGCTAGCTAGATTATAACTGGTCTGCTAAGTATAACAGTCCGTTGTGCCTCGCACATTGGAGGCTCTACTAATGCTATTGAAAGTAAGCGTATGCATGAGAGTAAGGTACATGTCTACAGAGTCATTCATGATGAAAGTAGATACGTAGTATGAGACTTGCATGAGAGCGCAAGTGTAACTAGGAACAAGTCCTATTATTAGTTGTACGTGTACACAACATGTCAACAATGTATCACATGATATTCAACATGTTCAACACCAACAGTAAGAATGCACTGATGTTGCAAGCACTCAGTGATAGAAGAGTAGATGGTGGTGGTTACTGGACAAGGAGTGTACAATGTGGCCTCTGCGACTGCCAGCAATGAGTCAAACATGAGGCACATGAGAATCACCAATAAGCGCCTAATGTGGAGTTAGGCACTTAGTATCTTCTCTATGATGATATCACTGCACAGGGATCAAATCAGCTCAGAAAAGTTAGCTAGAAGACGTAGATACTCTCATTATGTATATAATCATACCCTGATACTTGATTTAGCTTAGATCACTAAGCCTGACTTCTGGGATGCACCCTAAGATGAGAGAAATGTGTGGGAAACAGGCAGGTACCCAATGCGGAGTTAGGCTTTGAATGCCATCTCTGTGATGATATCGCTGTAGAGGAGTCAATTTAGCTTGGAAAAGTTAGCCATGAGACAGGCATACTCTTACCATGTATATAAAGGTATCCTGAGACCTAGCTTAGCTTAGATCACTAAGCCTGATCACTAAGCCTGACCTCTGGGACGCACCTAAAGGTGAGGGAAACGTGTGGGAAACAGGTAAGTGGCTATGCGGAGATGCCGGGAATTACCCGGGGAACTGGGTCATACTCCGGGCGGGGGGAAATGGGCCCCCCCCCCCCCCCCGGTAATGACTTACTGTACGGGGGGGGAAATGAGTGTCCGGGGGGGGAAAATAATATTTTCCCATTTGGACACTCATAGGTTCTACTCACGACCTACATTCTGCTTCGAGTTTCGGCGTACGGCCTTTCACTCGCTACAAATGTGTCCGGCACGCTGGGAATTGTTTACACTGTTTGGTGAGTGTTTTGAGAAACAAGCTGGCTCGCTGCTTTAGGTATTGCCGCCGGGGAGTTGGGGTGCTTCTTCATCAGTATCCACAACGTCCCCGCGCGGTAAAATTTCTTGTTCTGTTCATTGAGTCTGGCATTGTTTACTCCGTTCTATGGGTAAGTCTTTGAGTTCTTTCGGGTCATCCAAAGATTTGATGACTCTTTTGTGCATCACTCTCATCTCTTGACCAGATAATCCAACTTGCATTGGTATCGCCAACAACGCCGGCACCCACCATGTTTTCAGGGCAGGTTTTTTTTTGCAAATTATCTATGCCTTGGTTCCTCAGCGGGTTGTCAGTGTGATTGGTTGATATTCTTATTCCCGGCAACTTACGTTTTCCTCGGCAGGGGATATACCCGACATTGCTGGTGGTGCTCATGTATCTCAAATACTCGATGTGGGACTCGAGCGGGGTATTATCAGTTAGTCCCGGACCACCGACCCGCGACAGTCAGCATATTCCGCGTATTTCGGTACCAGTAGAAACGAAGTCTGCTGGTAGTTTGGATACATTTGAATCAAGGATGGCCTAGTCGTTCTTTGTTCTGAGTGCAAATACCAAAATGAAGAGGTTTGGTTGTATGGAGGGTTGTAATGAATGCTATACCGATCTTGTATGACCCTTCTCTCTCTAGCTTCCATTCGAGAACCTGTCTGTCTTGAATTCAGAATGACCCTTCCATCGGGTAGGAGACGAGTTGAATGAGGCGAACCTCGAGCCAGGAGCCACAAGCACGCTCTGAGGCAACTGGTGGTATCCAAAACAATTCATTATCTCCCACTCGACCCGACCTTGCACTATACCTGTACCGGTCTGGTGCACAATTAGAATCAGACAACTTCTTCTGAGAGTTCCGTAACTGGAACGTTGACGTGAACTTCAGGTCTTTCAAACATATCGTGAGTTTCAGTTTTGACCCAACAGCAGGCTTTCTGTACCCACTCACCTTGATTGCATTCTAACCCTAACCGGGGGAAGGAGTCGGCTCGCAAGCTCACATGTATGATGTGGTCGCGTCCGTGGTGTATAGAACCTTTGCGATCCTTTGTATAGCCTAAACAGGGTTGTCCTGACGAGCGCACCTCAAGAAGATCTTTCTATGCACTCCGTTCTAAACCAGCCTTGAATCGGTGAAATGACGCGTGCAAGACGAGTGACATTGACAGCAAGCACTTGTCAAATGACCATTCACTTCCGCGAGGATAAACACTCCTCCCCCCCAATGCTCTCCCCCTTGTCAAGTCTCTACACACTCATAGTTGCTGCTCCCTCAATGCTCGATGTCTTCACTAGGGAAAACACAGCAATTACCATTTTCAATCTGCATTCCTCAAGTGCACATGACAAAGAAAAACAACACTGTTTTAAGCACCCTGTGCACTGATTTTGATTCCCTCCACTAGTCCTTCGGTCAGATCATCCACTTCCTATGGTACATTCAAGGCTAAAGGATCAAGCCATATCAGCAAAACATCAGAAGAAAGAAGATGGACTGCGCAAAAAACTGTTCAAAAAGTAGTGCCCAGGAACAAGAAAGGTATGTATCTATCTCATGTTGTACTTGATATGTTAACATTTATTGAGCCAGCATAGTTAAATGCACAGTGAGATGAAAGTAAACCTCACATTTGACTATTAGAAAATTCTTGAGTTCTTGAGGATGCTTGCTAGAGGTGATAATCAAGTAGATTGTCCTAAAGCTTTGAGACTAAAGTCTCCAGCTTTTATACATGAGTCCTTAGGTATATACAAGTCATAGTACATAGGTAAGTGAGAATACAGCATACGGTTGAGATAGCAAACATAGGCGTAGTAGTAAGCATAACTGCTAGAAGAGCAGAGTGAGTATGTATGCATAGTCATACAGACTTTCTGTCTAAGTGCTCTAGGGAGAAAGCTCAGTCAGCTTTGGACACTATTGGCTACAAAGCTGAACCTTGTTACAAACTACAGAGATACAGTGTACCTACAGAGTACCTATGGGATACTGTATAGTATCTTTCATACGAACACAAGTGTCATATAGTATAATATCCATAAATAATAGACATGTAAACAACACATCAATATTGTGTATCACATGTATATCACATGTTCAACACTCCCCCTCACTAAGTTTGTCATATATAAAGAGTAAGTTAGTGAGGTGTATCAAAGACCTAATAGTCCAATGGTTTTGGTGGCATGTATAGTGCTATAGTCATGAGGCCGAGAGTTCAATTCCTACTAATCCCAGAAAATAAATATGATTACGATGTCATATGCAGAATCTTATAGACCTAAAGGATCCTACATATGATGTCATAGTAAGAGATTGAGCCAATCAGATTGCATGCTCCTATCTCCCTTTTAGGGCATTGGCATTCAGTGGAAATGTAAGCCCAAAGCTTGTCTGAACTTCTCAAACTTGACTTTGGCTAAATTCTTTGTGAGAAGGTCTGCAGGTTGATCTGCAGTCAGTGCATAGTAAATGAGAACGTCCTTCTCAGCTACTGCATTCTGAATAAAATGGAATCGAATATCAATGTGTTTAGTGTGCTTTTCAGAGACTTCATTGCTGCTGAGGAGGATTGCTCCCTGATTGTCACTAACACATTGTATCAATTGGATTGGATAGCTAAGTTCTCCAAGAAGTGATTTCATCCATTTAATCTGACGTATACAGTCAGAGAGAGCCATATACTCTGCTTCTGTAGATGATAGTGCGACTGTCTTCTTTTTCTGTGAAATCTAGCAAACAGGTGCACTTGCAACCTTTATAAGATAACCAGTTTGTGATTTACGATCATCTATATTTGTTGCCCAGTCTGAATCAGTGAAGGCAGCTGGTCCTTCATCTGATTTACCATTGTAGCAAATTCATAAGAACGAGTGCCTACTAGGTATCATACAATGTGTAATGCCTTGTTCAGATGCTCACAATTTGGGTTAGCACTGAACTGGGACATTTCAATGACTGCAAAAGATATGTCTGGTCGTGTGCCCAATGCTAGATAGAGCAATGAGCCTATCACTGATTGGTACCTTTGGCTAATAATGGGATCAACTGGTTCAGGGTTCTTCAATGGATTGTAACCACCAGGTAAATGTGTGGCTGCAGACTTGGCATTAATCCTTACAAATCTGTGAATAATTTCATCAAGGTAGTCCCATCGATCCAATATGATTGTTCGGTTCTTGTGATCATGAGAAATTTCCATCCTCAGGAATTCATTTGGCTCATCTAAGTCTCTGCATTCCCATATCTTCTTGAATTCCTCTTTCAGGTGGTTTATGAGGGTCTTATTGTTGCCCATGAACAGAACATTGTCAACATAGATAATGGCAATGACAAGTTTGCCTTCTTTCCTGAAGAGGTATATACCCACATTGGACAAGCATCTTTTGATTCCCAGATGTTTCTTGGATTCAGTACACTGATGCCACCAAGCGTGAAAAGCTTGTTGACATTCATATAATGCTTTGTATAACCTCCAAACCTTGCTGGACTCCAGTCTGTAGCGAATCTGTCCTAAAGCGCTAGACGCTAGGACTACAGAGACAACGGCGGCGGAAGTCGACTAGCAGAGACGACGACAGAGACGACAGAGGTAGCAAGCAGAGGGCAAGAGCGGGTAGATGACTGGTCCCAACGACAAGTCAGATACATTGCAGATAGAGAAAGACAGAAATAACTACTCACCTGGTCCCAACGACAAGAGGTCAAGATGAGGGACCAGGTGTAAACTACCTAGCTTATATACCCAGTCAGAGGTCTGAGATATGAGTCGTGAACGAATGGGAAAGACAATAAGAAAACAATAAGGAAACAATAGTAGTCAAGTATAAGACAATAACGAGTCCGGAATGAGTAACTAGGAGATGAGAGAAGACAATAAGAACAATAGAATGAATGGATCGTGAAGAAGGTGTAAACGACAATAGTGTGAGAAGGAAATATGTGGGAAGGGGAAACGGGCGTCTGGTAGGCGTCAAAGGAACAAGTAAGCGCTGAAAGGGGAGTAGGCGCTGAGAAAGGAAAAGATAGGGGGAAAAGCGGCACTTCATGACAGAATCCTTCAGGTTGTTCCATGTATATCTCCTCATCTAAGGCACCATAAAAGAATGCAGTTTTAACGTCTAGCGCTGTGATATCCCAATCTTCAACCACTGCTAGTGCTAATAGAAGTCATACAGTTTCAAACCGTATCACAGGAGAAAATAATTTGTTATAGTCTACCCCTTCTTTCTGTAAAAATCCTTTCGTGACAAGTCTGGCTTTTAATCTGCCATTGGACTTGACACCAAATACCTAGTGAGATTGAATAGGTTTGCACTCTAGGTCTAGGAGGTTCCTCAAAGACATTTCTTTCCTTGAGTGATTGAAATTCTAGTCTGCATGCTTTCTGTCATTTAGGGATTTCCTCAGGATGTTTGAGGATATCTTTGTAAGACCAATCCTTAACAGTATCATAGATATTGGATTGCATTCCATAGAGGATTTGTGCTTGAGAAAGCAAAAAATCCATGTTTATAACACCCCCTTCCTGAGCTAGAATAGAGACATATCCTACTTCTCCTCTCTCCATATCCTCACCTTCCACCAGTGGAGGATTCATCTCCTCATCCTGAGGAGCAACAGGGTTCTCATTTTCTGGCACAGTGTAAGGGTCATTTATTTTACCCCACAGACACACCCTCCGCCATCTTCATAACACCTCTGCCGACCTAACGGATGCCAAAGCACATCCTATACGATGGAGTCCATGTTACAGCAACTGACACTCAATGCACCACCACTCGGAACCCGGCACCTAATGGCCCAATTCGTCAACCAGAGCATAAACCTCCGCGTCCCTTTTCCCCAACATCTTGACCCATCCTCTGCACCCATACAGTCATCCAATCTGGTCACAGTAGAGATAATCCGTGTTCCCATATACGCCTCAGCATTCCCTTTGCCTTCGTATCAACTCTCACTGCATTACATCCCCGTGTTGTCTGTGTCCCTCTTCACATCATTCGATCACCTTCCTCTGCAACACTGTACCTGTCACCATTATTCCATGTCCAAAAGTCATACAACCTCTCTTTTATTTCATCTGTGTTCATCCCAGCCAAGCTGTACTTGCTTCTTTGAATTGTCCATGTCCATCCTCCAATAGTTACCTTTGCATTTCACAACTTTCTCTTGGACTACACATGCTACTTATGCATCATATGATACAGTATGATTCCAGCTCGGATCATGACAACGATCCTCGCTGGTATATAAGCCCAGTAGATAGGAACCATGTACCTCAGTTTCTGTCTATTGTTAATCTTGTTCTACAAAGCTTCAAGCTACTGTCTGGTGTGTTTCAAAGTCTCTAATCTCGTACTAACCGTCTGTTTTGTCATTCTAGGTCTTTGGTAAAGTCCTTGCATTGATTGTGACTGTCCATGTATCCCAAAGGACAACCCCATCTTAAAACTCCATGTTGCTACCTGGTAGGTTCGACCCGGAAAACATACCTTCGATTGGCGAGGCTTGTATACTTCCCACTCTCTTTGATCATCATAGTGGAAGCTGAATGGATTATTGTTGGCATTCTGTGCATTCTGTGTTGTGTTTGAAGGACCTGCAGATGCGGGTTCGGGACCATACTGATTAGGTACATTACTGGGACCTTTCAGTGACCCAGGACTGTCAGTAAGTGGGGGAGGATCGTGCAAATCATCCCCTATGTCCTGATCCAGATTGGGAGGAGAATCTCCCTCTTATGTATGACTCTTGTCTGTAGAGCCGGCATGACGCCTAGCGCAGTGGACTACTACATTACTACAACTACTACTTACCAGGAGAGTTGATAGAGAGTTAGAGGCGAGACGTAGAAGCTCAAGCACACTGTAGATTCACGTAGAGAACTACCAGCTTATATACATGTAGAATGAATATAACTACCATAAAGAGATATCTAATAGAGATTGTACATATGGAGCATATAGAACAATGGAACAGTCACGAAGTACTGTCCTGCATAATCATACTGCGGGAGAAGTGAACCGGGACTGATTATGATCTAGGCCGTGGATTCAACACACCCCCTCGCTAAGTGCAGCTGAAAAGCGCATCTGAGCGAATCAAGTGGACGAGTAGAAATCAAGTCCAAGGTGATCTCTGAACCGTAAGAACTTCTTATGACCGAGATTCTTTGTGAACATATCTGCGGGATTGTAAACACCTTCGATGAAATACAACTCGACTTTGCCATCTTCAACACATGATCGTATATAGTGATACCTTATATCGATGTGCTTGGTTCGGCATTCTTGAACCGGGTTAGAGGCAATGAATATCGAGCCTTGATTATCACCGCAGATTGGAATAGGACCTAAGTCGATTCCAAGTTCAGAGAGTAGCGATCTAATCCAGGAAGCTTGACGACTGCAATCAGACAGTGCCATATACTCAGCCTCAGTGGAAGAGAGTGCCACAGTCTTCTGGGCATGCGATTGCCAACAGAAGATGCCACCTGCTAACTTGAAGAAATAGCCAGTGATTGAACGGCGCTTGACAGGATCAGCAGCCCAGTCCGAGTCTGTGAACGCAAGAAGACCTCCATCGGAATTACCATC
>JANHQD010002917.1:0-24316 GCA_024721195.1 Marasmius sp. AFHP31
TAATGAAGACAGTTCCTTTACCCTTTATTTGTATAGGGTTGTTCTTATCGGCAGTATTTACCATTGAACCATTATCAAGGGGCTGATAATCAGCAAAGTCATTCATATCATGAGTAAAGTGCGATGAAGCACCGGAATCTAATAGCCAGCCCTGTGCGCTACTGGACTTCTTTCCCTTACACTGAGTACAGCCAACGAAATGATTGTTCAACACGTAAGTATAATGTACAAGTGACTCCAGGTCACTACCACGACTACGAAAGCGGCTACTGATAGAAACTAATCGAGAGCAACGCTGTGAAGTGGTATCAGTGTTGGGTAACAGATCAAGATAAGGGACTAACGGGTCATCGTAGAAAGATCCAAGAGAAACGTTGTCCGGAACGTCCTCTTCTACCCCTGCAGCTTCGGCAATGTCGTCGTCAACATCATCACCAAATAGAGAAGTTAGGTCATTACCATCTCCCATGTCTACATCCTCATCAACTTCATCAGGACCAACGCTACGAGAACATTTAGAAGAAGAAGAAGAGCTGTATCCGGGTCCGTCATCGTCCTCCAGAGTACGCTTGGACGAAGACGCGACAGCGCCAATACGTTCCTGGAGGGAGGTGCGGGCCTTGCTCGCCAGTTGGTCTGAGCGGCGGGCTTCGGTCGCCACGACATCCTCGAGCGGTTTAAGGTACCGCGCCGTCTTGGGAACACCGATTCTGTCAGCAAGTGAGCGGGATTCACGAACATCTTCAAAGACTGACTCCGAAGGTTTGAAACCTGTGAACTTCTGCATGTTGGCAGGGTTCTTCTTCTTCGCTGGAGGAGGAGGGGCGAGAGTGCTGTCGCACGATTCGTCCCAGAAACCTTTGAAGGTCGCAGGAGGAGGTGATCCCTTAGCACGGCTAGAGGGAAGGCGCGTAGCAGCCTTGTAGTTGAGATCGGGATAAGTTTCGTCCCAAGTGCTCGGAGGAACATATCCTGCCCATGGATCGCGACTAGTCGGGAGAGGGTAGGTGTTCTCCGATGCGATCTCAGCACGGAGAGACTGCTCGATCGCATTCAATGCGACTCGATCCTTGCGCTTCGTGACGGAGGAGAAAGGAGGGGTGACGGTACTTGCCACAGAGGCAAAGTGAGAATGACCATGAGGGCGGTTGCCACCGCGATTGCCACCAGAATTTCCAGCATCCCTATCGATGCCACCACGCGTGCCTCGCTGCTGCTGCTTCTTCTTCTTACCCTTGTCTTGGTTTGAAG
This sequence comes from Marasmius sp. AFHP31, assembly GCA_024721195.1. Classification (NCBI taxonomy): domain Eukaryota; kingdom Fungi; phylum Basidiomycota; class Agaricomycetes; order Agaricales; family Marasmiaceae; genus Marasmius; species Marasmius sp. AFHP31. Next base: position 1,252 of record JANHQD010002917.1, read on the forward strand.
GAGGAGCACGCTGCTGCTGATGGTTCTGCTGCTGCTGCTGCCCACGCTGTTGTTGACGCTGTGGAGGGCGAGGGCGCTGCTGCTGCTGGAACGAGGGAGCGTTGGTTCCACCGCGTTTGACTGCAGTGAGTCTACCGGCAAACTGAGGGTTTAACCGCTCATATTCGACCATGATAGCGTCCTGGACGTGGTCGAGGGTAAGGGCTGGTTTTCTACCAGGGTCGGCATCTTTTCGTTCTTGGTCGGTCTTCGGATCATCCTCATGATAGAAGTCGTGGAGACACTTGGAAGCGGCAGCTTCCCAGACCTTCGGAATGGCCTGCACAAGGATGAGAGCTTTGACAAGCTCGGGAATGATGACATCGACAGCATCAAGACGTTCGAAGTAGGTGCGGAGTTTAGCAATGGAGCCGAGGGGATTGTTCTGATCGATGGTGAAGGTAGCGGCTTTTAGGAAGTCGCCATAGATGTTGGATAGGGTAGGCCTGCCGTAGGTTTCTTTGAGATAGTCCCAGGCATCAGCGGCCGTCATGTCTTTGATAGGAATGTACGTCTCACGTGTCATAGTGAGCTGCATGAATCCCTTCAACATGTTGCTATCCTTCTTCCAAGGAGCACGCTTGGCGTTCCACTCGGCTATTTCCGACGCGGTAGGAGGGGTGGTTACATCGCGAGTAGCGGCCTGAGGGCCAGAACCAACAGTCTCAGTGGAGACAGTATCCTCAGGAGGAGGAATGTCCTTGTCTTCACCGGTCAGGTTTTCCCAGAGGCCTTCGGCCTTGGAGACACCTTCCATCGCAGGCTCATAGACCTGTAGGAAGTCACGGCCGTTGAAGAGGTTCTTTCCAAAGTATTTCTGGAGATCGAGCATATTGATCGAAAGGTTCGGGTTTGGATCTGTGAAAAGACAGCATCAGCATGCGTCTAATCAAAACACAGGGTAAGCAGCCATGAAGGGCGCTATGCTCAATGATGAGCACTGGATCCGTAAGATCCGATGTCGTCGAAGGACGATACATCAATGCCATAAATCGAGCACTCAATGAAGAGGTCGATGGCATGTACAGGCGTAGCCTAGTTAGCCATTGACAGCAGCCTGTGAGGGCGCTCGTCATCGACTAGCAACAGCAGCCAAAAGGGCGCTCGTTGTTGACAGCAGCCATAACGGCGCTCGTCAATGTAGTAGGGCTAACCGGGGCCCATAACCTGTAGAGCCGGCATGACGCCTAGCGCAGTGGACTACTACATTACTACAACTACTACTTACCAGGAGAGTTGAGAGAGTTAGAGAGGCGAGACGTAGAAGCTCAAGCACACTATAGATTCACGTAGAGAACTACCAGCTTATATACATGTGGAATGAATGTAACTACCATAAAGAGATATCTAATAGGAATTGTACATATGGAGCATATAGAACAATGGAACAGTCACGAAGTACTGTCCCACATAGTCATACTGCGGGAGAAGTGAACCGGGACTGATTAATATCACGGCCGCGGATTCAACACAAGGGGTTGAATTACTGAGCGGGGGTGACGGTGAAGTTTCTTCCGAGCACAGGTGTCGCATCCTTCCACATACTTCTCTACAAATGACCGCATGGTGGGCCACCAGAAGTGGGTGTCGACTAGGTCCAACGTTCCGTGGAGTCCGGGATGTCCTGCTGTGGGGCTGTCATGACACTGGCACACCACTTCTTTGCGCAACTCATCGCCTGGGGGAACATAGACTCGACCTCGGTGATACTGTCATGAAGTGCCGCTTTTCCCCCCTATCTTTTCCTTTCTTAGCGCCCATTCCCCTTTCAGCGCCTGTTTGATACTTTGATGCCCACTAGATACCCAGTTCCCCTTTCCACATCATTCCCATCATTTCCTTTCTTGTTCTTTCACATCGTCCTCATAATTGATCCCATCCATTGTTCCCTTTGTTCTCCTTGTTCTCTCACATCACCTTCACAACTGATTCCATCTATTGTTTCCATCGTTCTCTTTGTTCTTTGACATACAACAATTACCTGTTCCAGACTCGTTCTTATTCTATACCTGGACTACTATTGTTCTCCCCTTGTTCCCTATTATCTTTCTTTATTCTCGCACAAGTCACCTTCTAGTATATAAGCTAGGTAGTTTGCACCTGGTCCCTCATCTTGACCTCTTGTCGTTGGGACCAGGTGAGTAGTACTTTTGCTTTCTCCTTCATCTACAATATATCTAACTTGTCGTTGGGACCAGCTATCTACCTGCTCTTGCTCTCTGCTCGCTGTCTCTGTCGTCTCTGTCGTGTCTCTGCTAGTCAACTTCCGCCGCCGTTGTTTCTATAGTCCTAGCGTCTAGCGCTTTAGGACAATGACTCAGTTCTCGTGGTTGTAGACCGCCTTACAAAGGCAGTCGTTCTGATCCCTTGCAACAAAACGATTGACAGCAATGGCACAGTGGAATTACTTTTACGACATGTATGGAGGCGATTCGGGCTGTGGGACAAAATGATTTCAGATCGAGGACCCCAATTCGCAGGAAAAGTAATGAGAGGGGTATGGGCAAAGCTAGGAATTGAATCCGCACTCAGCACGGCATATCACCCACAGACAGATGGGGAATCCGAAAGGTACAACCAGGAGCTAGAACAATTCCTTCGAGTCTATTGTGACTATTGACAAGACGACTGGGCCAAATGGCTCCTATACGCTGAATTCTGCCACAACGCGCGTTCACATTCTGCAACAAACCGATCGCCCTTCGAAACCCTGCACGGATTCTTGCCAAAGATGTTCCCCTCACCAGAACCCACATCCAAGGTCCCCACGGTAGAAGACCGTCTACGATTGATGGAAGAAATTCGTCAGGAAATACAGGCGAGCTTGAACATGGCAGCTGAAAGGATGCAACGTCAGAATGATGACTTGGCAAAGGAAGGACGGATATACCACAAAGGAGACCTGGTAACCCTAGACGGAAAAAAACATAAAAAGTATGAGGCCAAAAGCAAAGCTATCGAACAAGCGGCATGGTCCATTCAGAATCCTCGATGTATTAGGCCCAGTAACCTATCGACTGAAGCTCCCCAAGAAATGGAGGATACACCCAGTGTTCCATGCCTCACTGCTGAAACACTACAAGGAGACAGACACTCATGGACCCAACTACCCTGGACAACTGCCCGAACTCTTACCAGAAGACACAGAATACGAAGTGGAGGAGATACTGGACTCAAGAAAGCCAGACGATCGACGTATTCCAATCGAGTACTACATCCGATGGGCCGACTATCCAGAATCAGAAGACTCATGGGAACCCAAATCGAACATGGAAAATGCAAAAGAGGCAATTGCGGAGTTCCATCAAAAGCATCCAGCAGCATACCATGAACCAGAGAAGAGAAGGAGCCGACGAAATAAAGGTGTTCCAGGCGAAAACACATCTTAAAGAGGGGGTACTGTCACGATTCCTCCTAAATTTCCCCAACAAGCGCCCAAGTCCACATTGAGCGCTAAACCACCATCTCGACTCACCCCATTTCCCCAAGATGTCTGACTCAACTCCATGACTCAAACGGGCCGACTCATAATCATCCACCATGACTCAGCAGGCTTGTTACCGCCTACGACTCACCACTTGTGACTCAGCAGCCTGACTCACAATCCCAGAACCATCCATCCCTGACTCCTCCTCGCTGACTCGTATGGACACTTGATGACTCATTCTGATCTGTAACTTAGTATATATGACCTACCTTGTACAGTACGTTTCCTTAGCTTAACCACTTGGTCAATCCATAGTGAACACAGCAGAACAGACTTGATTGAGTGACTTGAGGGGCAACTGCGGTTGCCTTCCTGACAGTTTCCATTGTTCTCTTTGTTCTTGTACATACAACAGTTACTTGTTCTTGTTCCATACCTGGACTACTATTGTTCTTCTCTTGTTCCCTATTCTCTTTCTTTATTCCCACACAACCCATATTCTAGTATATAAGCTAGGTAGTTTACACCTGGTCCCTCATCTTGACCTCTTGTTGTTGGGACCAGGTGAGTAGTTACTTCTGTCTTCCCCTTTATCTGCAATGTATCTAACTTGTCGTTGGGTCCAGTTCTTTACTCACTCTTGCTCTCTGCTCGCTGCCTCTGTCACCTTTGTCATTGTCTCTGCTAGATGACTTCTATCATCGCCATCTCTATATCCAAAGTCTTAGCGTCTAACGCTTTAGGACAGTCCCGCAAGCGGTGCACGACAGCAGGTAATACAAATGTACTTGGTGTGAGGTTGTGTGGCGCAAGCTCGTAGTAGGTACGAAGTGAATTTGATATGTTTTGACCAAAATAGAAACGTGAGTGTATGTCTGAACGGATTGAACGGTGACGTCGGGGCTGGGGCAAAGACAGGATTTCCCCCACCTCCGACGTCATAACAGAAATATACGGAAATAAGCGGAATAACAGCGAAATGAGGTGAAAGGGAGATTCCCTATGTAGTCGGAGGACACTACCACAACGGCAACGTCAATCCTTCCCTTTTCAACATCTCATGGTGATTCCCGAGTTTCTGGAGCGCTTTACCTCGACACCTTCCACAACTCGTACAATTGCTGTGTGATCGTTACCACAGCTGTCAACAGAGCCAATGTCTGCCCATATGTCCAATCGTTCTCGCGCTCTGTGACATTGGCGGAGTTGATTCGAACAATATACTCTGCGGAGACAATCGAGTATATGATCGGGAGCGCAAAGACCACTTACATATTGAGCCCCACTCTGAGGGAGTCTGGGACGCGGACCGTTTCGCATATTGCGCATATGCAAAACACTGGTAATGTCAGGATGGTCGAAATATAACAAAAGATCCACATAGCGAAACCCTGCAAGAAAAGCCCGACATATGGCATGACAATTAGGGAATAGAAAGTGAGGGAAATGACTTTTAGGGCAACATTGTTGGCATTGACGGTTTGAAACACCCAGAAAAACGTCAGCGATCGACAATCATCCCCGGTAGTTGGATCCACAACATAATTGTCGACAGGCACGCTTTGTTGTGCCCAAAAATAGATCCCAAAAACAGCGAAAAGGGTGGAATGTAACACAGATGGGATCATGTCCCACGCAATCTTGATTCTGTCGGGGGGCCACAATGTTGGTAGCTCTCTGTCCCTCTGTATCATAAGTCGTATACCAATCGTGGAGTTCGTGAAGCCGACATTTAGAACAATCAGGAAATGGTAAGGTGCCAACCCGTGAGTGGCAGATTCAATTATAGCGCTGATGAGAGTCGCAAATCCGACCACGTAGATGCCACGCTCCATGTTCTTAATGATCTGTTTTATCCGTCTGCGGGCGTGTTCAGATTGTTCGTACGGATTTGACGTGATCAACAGAACTGTAATCGCTTGAGCGTAGACAGCTACTCTGACACCGATTCCTATGATCACCTAGCCTCAGAACGACTCCGCTCGAGTTATGGAGAATTGAATATATACGCACCTGCGATGTCCGGGTTGCCTGGAATACTACATATCTTGTCCGTCACGAAGGTACTTCTTTCTTGAATACAAGAACTCGTCGTGCAGCCAAATCCTGGGGGTGTATGAGAGCGGTTTGCCCAGGTTGGGCGCAAGTCACACACTATAAAACCTAGTAATTGCTGCGACTCATATAAATCTCAGGCTTTTCAGGCAATACGGATCCAGAAGTTTTACACTCGTGTCTCTGGTGTGACGGATATCACCAAAGGAGGCTGGTGACTGCCTATGTTTGGACTTCGAGCACAGGCTGTGGTTGCTTTTCTACTCCACCGCAGCGGATTCAATCCTGATCATACTGACAGGATGACTAGAATTGATTGATTACCGAGCAGACGTTATGCCCTGGCTCAACCATGAGCTGGTAACGCGAGGTCAAGAGCAGGGTAATTGGAACCACTGATGGGAGGCTTCTGTCACTTAACCTGATCGACGGGAGTGGTGAAAATCTCACCGCAAACAAACCCCGACATCATCAAGATCTTGGTTTGAATGCTCTTCATAATGTTCATATCCACTCACCCTCATCCCATCCAAAAAGAGTTTTTGGATATGAAGTGTCCATTGTTTAGGGACCACCTACTAAGGAACATCTGACCACATCTGACCCCTAACACTGCTGCACGGCCATAGAGAGGACGCCATTTACACTCCGATCGTATGGCACAAAGCGAACGATTACACCTATCTGTAGAACATGTATAAAATTAATTATTGCAATAGACAACTGTGTAGAACCGATATCACCGACATCTGCATTGAGCATTCCATCAATTCATGAAACCTACTTCGGTGCACCAACACTAGGAGGATAAATGTCCGGATAGAAGACGTACCGACTAGGGCAGAGGACATGGGAGGTATACACGAGGAAGTTGAAGAACCTAGTCTCACGCATTTAACTTCCGTTAGAAATTTCTTGAGATTGCGTGGAACACGTTCGTTATCTAAAGGTTGTGAGCACCAGAATGGGTTACTGCAGTTTGCATTGGTCTAGCCTATGATCGAAGGCAAATCACCAAGTCTCGGGACTCGTGCTGAGCATACGTGTTGTTGTTAGAAAGCTGCCGAAGCAGATAGTAGGCAGTAGATGAGAAATGTTCCCAGCTCGGATTTTGCAGATGTCGCCTGAATGAACCCGGAATCCAGATGACCTTCGGGAGTGGAAAGTTGGGGCTATGACTTGAGCAGTAATATCCTAGTATTTCTCACCAGCTCCGAGAAGAATGTGCTGCGATGCTGGGGATAGTGAGGGTCGGAAGCAAGCGCTGTAACGCCCAATAGCCGCTTGTGCCGTTAACACACAATCTGTGACGAGATGTGACATATTAATGTGACACATCTTTCTTCCAAACCACCCACGATAATTCGCAGCGTCGGATAGACGTGAATCTCCTATTGACGATATCGCGCGTTCCCGACATTGGAAAGACTATCAAGGCTCCAACAAGAGACTGGATTTTGACATATGACCGCCAATCGGTATGTCACCTGTGGAATTATTTTGGCTATTCCAGGGAGCTCATTCACTTGATTTTTGAAGCCTCGCGGCTGAACTTTGGGATTCATGTCTCAACTCTTGGCTCACGCGGTACCCAGGACAACACTCTGACCCGTCCTGCTACCGCTCTGCCACCACAAGACAAAGGCCTTTCACTCCGGGATAATGCATTTCAGGCTAGTTGAATACTTCTCTTTACAACCTCAATGAGAAGAGGCCGGTGCGTTCTTCTAAGGCTCTGATAGCTTTCTCTCTTCAGCTAAGAACTCATATCTAGTCAACCGTCTGAGTCTGGAGAGTCGCGATTATACACTCCGAGATTCCGGGATATAAGGTCAACGTCGAAATGCTGGAAGGATGTGTATCGATCTACTCCCGGAGATCTTACAGGTGGCGAGACAAACGGTCATCTCCATCGGCATGGTTGGATGTGGAGTGATTGGAGGGATTCGAGATTCATTTAACGCAAAGTGGAACTATCAGTTTGTCAACTCTTTGTCCGCCTCTGTCAGTACGCTCACATACCTTTACAGCGAGGCCTTCAGCGGCGTTTGAGGCATTCAAAGGTCCGCAGGCACCAAGATCGTCTTGCTCTGTCTGTGCTCTTTTCACCCATTCCGCCCATTCGCGGACCTCATCGATCATACAACCTTGTAAACGCCGCACGGAACCTCGACGAGCCTGCTGGATGGCCACGTACAAGGCCCGCAGCCCCTTCATTTATGATCCATTTCATCCGGCGTTGGACACCTCCTACTCAATAAATCTGCGCATTACATTGAGGCGTTGCATTGCCTGAACAGTGGATATTCATTGCTTGTTTTGGATGAGTTCTCGTTATGGCGCTGCAGCCTGTCATCGAGACAAGCCGGGTTTCCTGGGCACCAGGGCCATCGCCCACATCCAGCTGCTCCCTCGCAATTTGCTGCTTTACTTCCTCTCGTTCTGAGGATCCTATCCACCCATCCTTTCTGCTCACTACCTCTCGCCGCCAGTTCGTTTTGCTGTCGCGCTAGTATGGCTAACCTCACTCGAGGTGACGGTCTCTAGCAGGCTATTCTTCCACTTCATGCATTGCTCATACATGCAGTTTGTAGTTGAAGGGCCTTCAGACGCTTGGGATACATACAGCGTGAGCAACGCCAATAACCACCTCCCAGTATCAACCCTGTAGTCCCCCCCTTCCTTTCTGCGACCCACAAGATTCCTCAGTCCATCTTCCGCCACCTCACGGTATCCACCTTGGCCTTACCCAATCATTTCGAGGAACAAATTCAGGCAGCCCGCTGTGACAGCAAAACCACACACGTGTAAAGCAACTCAGGAGTGTACAATCGGATTACCTGCCTCTTTCGAACGTTTTGCTTCCTCCCTCCCACGACGTTCAACCCTTAATCATGTCTCTTGCCCGGTATGAGCTCGAAGTGGGGCAGTCCAAAGGCGTCCGTGCTTATCTGGCCCTACCGTAGGGAAGTCTTACCAGGGTATCTTCGGACATCATGAAATATCAGGATCGGTGGTATACACAGCTTCAGTGTCCCTCGTTGTATCTCCCTTCGTGGGTTTGATAGTGTTGTTGATAGGAGAGGATTTCAGTTGCTGCTCGGGGATCTCGGAGAATCCCTTCTTAATCCGCCGTGGTGGAAGATATCGAAAGTCTTACGATTGCAGCTTATGCTCCTCATATTGACCGGAAAGATTAGGTTTCCTATAGCGGCCTTCAGCCCCTCAGGTGTACCTATTCGGTCCCTGTGCAGGCTATAAGTCCGTTTCACCTCGTCGTGGGCTCTCATTACGGGGAGGGTGACTTTGGGCAGTTCGGATTGGACGCACAAGTGGTGCTACCTACTTTCTCCGCTCCTCTGATTTGTGGTTGTAGTCACTAGGAGAGGTCATATTACAACATTCGTAAGCGAGTTTCTCAGCCAGTATCGATCTACTCTGAACCTCAAATTAAGATTGATTGTATGAATGGACGTACGCAAATTAGTTGCTTAGAGACCAGTGCTGTGTGAGAACCGAGAACTTTGAAGGTTTGCTGGTGCGTTTCTCCAAGCCCTTGATCATCGCTAATACGTGCTAAGGCCATCTCGTTCACCTAGTTGACGCCAACACCATCGGCAGAGTTGTATGCATCTTGCGATAAGATATTTCTCGTTTGACTTCATCATTGGTATGTCAACCTTTTGCTGGTCTTTCGGAGCACGCTCACCTGTGTATCCGCATAGATTTGCGCGCACTCCAGACTTTTGGAGGCGCTGAACACATTATGGAACGTACTGTCATCATTCCCGCAATCGAGCTTACGCGCTCGTGGATTGGATGGCGTTACACCATAATCCTCGAAAAACCCTTGGCACCTGCTTGACCAGCCCTGGCGTTCGTCATTTCATTCCTGACATCAAGATCCCTATTATCTCTATCCAGGCGTTGTAGGGTCCGGTGTTGTAGGGCCTGAACAACGCCTGTCGTAAAGATCATTAATAAGTTCACGAGATCTCATATGCTGTCATGGTTTTTGCCAAACGCGAGCAGTGGCTCTATTATTGGAGCTAGGGATAGCGAAAATTCCAGGTCGATTTGCATTCTGTTGAGAGCCCTTGTGAGATGTTCAAGTATCTCAATCTCTTTAAATTACTGTTCATCTCAGTTACACAATTGACATCCAGGATGAAAAAAACTCGGACCGATCAACTCCAAGTCACAATGACGAAGATGATATGCATTGTAGTTTGGAAGGTGAATTTGACCCCTCGCAATGAGGTGTATGGCCCACGTCGATTGTAGCTGGCCGTTTGCTCGGAAGGTGAGAGGGTGATGGTGGATCCTCATCATCTCGAAAATCCCGATTCCACCTAAGCCAGCTTCTCAACGACATGGTAGAACCCACTCACGACGTTGTGTTCATATCCGGCGTGGAATCAGCCGTCTCATCTGGCTGACTTGCGTTTCTCTCCACATTTTCCGCTTGTTGTCCCTGCACCATTGACCCCGGTGAGATTGACGCAAACTGGACAGAGGGCCCTGTCAATTTTGTTTCAGACTTCAGTTCTCCGAGTCGGTCTCCCCACTTTGTGATCAGCTTTGTGGCGACGACTGGGAGATTGCATACGATGAGCGCGATAGACGCCTGCACATACGCAGTGATAATCTCTTCATGTTCCATCCCCCTGATGATGAAGGCTGCGTGGGGAATGGATGTAAGTGTTGTGATGATGGCTGTTGAAAATATCCATGCCAGTCGATGACAAAGGGAATGGGCTGAGAGGGTTCGAATCAGGCTGAGGGGGATGAGGACGAGAATCAAGTCCGATAAAACATCAACTGAGACAGTGATTGATTAATAGAATACACGAAAGGAGATGCAGAATCAGTTGGACTCACCAACAACCTGCGTAATTGCGACCTGCCTTGTCAAGCCGCATTGCGGTCTCTCCATCTCCTTCCACCTCGTCGTAGCATTCTCAGGCTCGCAAACCCAAAACAATTGACACAAGAGGACCACCATGACGATGGAAAATACCCCCGACATGAGGTACAATGGTCTCCTCAGGCTAAGCTTCCACCTAAATCCGACTCCATATTCCGGATGTATCCTAATGATTGAAAAGAGCATGCTCAACCTCGAGAACCACAGGACACCGTAGTACGTAGTACCCATGATATAATAGGCCACAATCATCACATCTCGTTTTGGGCCCGGACTATTGGTGGTGCAGATAATACGGACGAATGTGCTGGCCCCTGCGAGAGGGGAGCATAATATGGCAAACAGGACGAGAAGGTCGTCTGCCCAGTATCGCGATCGGCGGATCCACAAACGGTACGCTGTGGTGAGGAAGCTGGGGATGCCGCAAAGCACGCACGTCAGGCCGATAGCAGCGTAGGGATCGTTTAGGTCGACGATCATGATGGTAGTGAGCGACTTGTTAGTGGGCGCTACCAAAGTTTTCCGTGTCCTGACTCGTAGTGTGGGAGAGGGCGAAGTTGCGAATTTTTTGTAGCTATCGAGCCGTATTCAACCAGAGTTTATACGAGAACGAAGTCAAATGTTCATAATTCAGACCACATGTTCAGAACAAATATAATTGTCACGTGAACCCTCATGGCAGCCTGTGGTGAGACCTCAGGGGGTGTTAAAATGAGAGGAGATGCTTTTGCAACCATTCGGATTTGTTGAAGTCCGTGAAGGTCATTATCACACGGAAGGTTGGATTGAATAACGGGAATATTGGTTCTCAGACAGGGCCAAAAGAATGATGGCATTCTACGTGCGCGTGAATACGACCATGGAGGTGGATTTTGCATTCACGTCGAGACGAGAATCCTCCCTTCCTATTTCCCTCTCGCCCTGGCAGACAGCCACGAAAAAACGAACTCGTTCAATCATAACCTCTCATCATAAAGAGCCAGACTCAAATTTCAGGCATCAATACCCATCATTCCATCGAAACGGCTGATTGCTATGAGGAGTTGATCATGATCAGCTCAGTACGCACAATCATCATATTGCAATTGAAACTTATCACAACTCCTCCAGATTAAAAAAGACCGTCAAGTTTCAGCTAGCACCCAGTGAGTGTGATGACCTCAGATGAGTGGCAAATGTCAACCTCAAACAAAAATCTGCCGTCTCATGGTTACCTCACCAGCCCGGTAGTCGAGGCCGAAGAGCAACTGTCAGCTAAAAGATAGAAATTCGTTTTTAGTCATAAGTTGAGGATTTAAAGCATCTGTCGCATACTGTGAGTGCCACCCAAGGAGCTGGGCTGCCACCTATCAAACTGCATTGCTGTTGGTGGGTACTGTAGCGCCCAATAGCCGCCAGTGCTAACGCGTGGCCAATGTGAAATTTGGGCTGTTCAGGATGCTTAATGTCTCCTAACAATGGACAATGGGCCACTCTCTGACGTCAATTCTGCCGTGGTTCCTGCAAGTACATCATCCGTGACCGGTTCAGCCTCCGGGGCATACTCACCCTCAATTAGAACAATGTATTTTCGGATGGCTGTCGATGTTGGTTTCTTGTGTTTCTGATCGACCTCTTTCTTGACACCCTTTAATCATCCTCCTGTGTTTGTGGAGGCAAGATGACTTTCAGCCCGTATGGATCCTATGAGTGGCAAATTGTTCGTTTTATGACATTTTCAAGAACTATACTTGGCATTATTCAAGATTATCTTGTTCACTACAGATGAGTTGAAGTACATGCTTTATGATATCACTCATTCATGGACCTATATAACCCCACTATGACCTACTTCACGTCATGCACAGACTATAATGTCCTCTCCTATTACACCCTCTACCTAGAGTTTTGCAAGCCCAGGCTTGGCCCAAAGCTCCGAGCTTGGCCTGGCTTGAGAGAGCCTGAGCCTGTCAAAACCTCAAGCCTGAGCTCTGAGCTCCCAGTGAGAGCCTGAGGCTCAAAGCTTGAGCCTGGGCCAAAGCCTCGGTCACATGCTCACCCAGCTGCAAGATTGTTACGAAGCAGCTGTGATGTGGTGGGAGTGATCTACAGAACCATTGCAAAATGGTTGAAGTATGGCTCAGCTCTTGTAATCAGCTGAAGACACCGCAGAGGCACTCCAGTAGAGTCCCACTTGCCCCCCAAACATAGGGCCACCCTGACACCCACAAGGCTCGGCCCAGGCTCAGAGCTTGGGCCTCCAAAATCTCAAGCTCAGGCTCTGAGCTCTGCAAGTCTCTCCTCAGAGCTTGGCTTGGGCCTCCGAGCTCAGAGCCTGGGCTCAAGCTTGCAAAACACTACCTCTACCTCTATCTACACTTCGTCATAGCTACTTAGTGATTAGATACCTGTTCTCTAAATTGTATATACATTGTATGCTTTCTACCTCTAAATATTCATTCACTACTCTCTACTCTCATCATTGAGCCTTAGGCTTTAGCTCCGAGTTCCTCTCTTACTCGTATACTCCGCTCTCCTGGTAACTCATGCATTCACCCACTACTCATGACTAGATGAGTTTGGGCACAAGCACTTGGAGGAAGTTTGGGATATGGGCTGACCCTTTTCTCAAGGAGACTTGTGTTTCTCAAATATCTCACAGCTGGTTATATAGCGAAGCTTCTCTGGCCAAGGTGCGCAAGATGAAGGGTACTTCTCTGGGATTGAAACTTGGTTATGCTAAAATCCCGTGTTTAGTCAGTTAGTTGATATTCTAGGTATGGCAACTTTGGCCTAGCTAACCAATGTGCCTACCTGACCCTACACCCTGTATTATATCACTATCCCTTTGCCCTACATTACGCATGTACTCCAATACCCTTTACCATACTGACAGTGCTTACTCCCATTCTGATCCTACTACATCATGCACAGTCTATTCCACTCCATTCTATCATATTCTATCTATCCTGTACTGTAGTATATAAGCTAGGTAGAAATACCAGTCTACCTCAGCGGTTTGTTACCATCTGAGGTCTAGCCTCCACTCTTTCTTTCTGCTCCTCGCCTATGTGCGACTCAGTTGGCATTTCCGGCTGAGGTTCATCAATGGGAAGATACAAAGATACTCTTCAATGCATACCTAACCAAAGATATATTGACAACTGTGTCCAAAGGTGCAACATACTTCAATACAGCGGTTGAGGCTTGGTGACAGCTAGAACAATCTGTTCCGCTTCCTCTGTTCCCATTGTGCGCACAACAACAGGTAGATTCAGATGAGTATCATCATTTCCTTCCGTGTCTTCATTCGACATGTTTGCCCGGACAATCAGGAGCGTCGGAGCAATTGCCTGCATCATGAATGAGCCGAACGGTAAGCAGAGAGGATGCTATGAATGACAACCTACCGCGACCTGGGTTTGAACTGATCCCAGGGTACCTGTGATGAAACGTTGATAGACACCCAGTGCGATGTATACAATCCACATGGCAAGGTATAGTAGACACGACTCAAGCCTGGCAATTTATGATCAGACAGATGACAAGGCTGGAAGGAGTACTCACATCAGTCTCGCAATCGTTCTGAACCGTTTGGGTGTTTTTAAACCAAGCTTGTGGCGAGTGTCAGACCATAAAATTGTTTTAACTGTAGACATTTGTAGTTCTTACTTCGCTGAACGGACGAGAGACTTACAAATGATGCCCGTTAAGATGAGATTAATGAAAAGATGCCAGCATACAAAGGCTACGGATAGATTCCTCAAAATCAACGTTGTACGAGACAACGCCTCGGATCGATAAACCACAAACGGAAGCGACAATCTGGATGCCCAGATTCCAAATACTGCGGCGAGAACTAACATGACGTTTCAGCCCACCGTTCCGGTTTTTCATGCGGAGGAACTCCGCCTTACTGTCAAGGATAGCACAGAGAGTAATTACCGCTGTGGCATATCGCTTACGACGCCACCCGCAGATGACGAAGCATCGGAACACCTGAGTACAGTGAAGAGTGATGAGCAGTCAAGCGCACACATTTCCATTGTAACTCACCAAGATAGTATCAATAACTAGACTTTTTATCGCAGAGTCAGCGGATAAGCCGTGAACTTGAAGTATAGTAACAGAATTGAGCTAACCTCATGATCAATAGTATCGCCGTACGAGATGACCTGGAAATAGAACGGGAATTAGAGTCTGCACGAGCGATCGTGCGAGCGAGACTTACTCCAAATCAAATTGCCAGATGAGAGCTTGGCCGGCGCAGTCGAGTCCTGAAATAGCACAGAATGCAGCTCTCGTGGCCAGGATATCCCATGCTAAGCTTATCGGAACGCTCAGCGAAGATAAGACAAAAAGAATGAGGAGAGAGAATAGAAACAGTCGATGTCCAGCACGTTTCTCTTGTCTTCGGCGGTTCAAGAGCGCAAGAGCGACACGGAATAGCATCACGTTGAGGCCATATAGGAAGAACTGAACCTGATCAAAATTGTGTTAAGTCTTTGGCACATCTGGGTTATTATTTGCTCACAGAGGACACCACCAATGGTTGCAAGATCCCCTTCTTGTATTGGTCTTCAGAAAAGTACCCATCACGATTATCAGTAGTTGAGGTCATAACGGACAGGAGAATGAGAACAATGCATGAAATACCATTCCTTAAGTATCGGCGATTACTCGCCGCTATGGTGACTCCTTGGTAATGCCCATCTTTATTTCCATCTTTCATGACTGATGATCTGATAGACCTGATGCATTCCCAATGGCATCTGGACTAAAATATAACTTGAGATCGTTGTAGCCCACGAAGGGTAGAAATCTATAGCCAGGTTGATTGATGAGCGTCTCCTTCACTTGAGTTGGTTTACACAGCTTTGCCTCGAATCGGTTTCAGGTCAGCTGGAGCCGACTCAAGCGACCAGAGTTAGATCTGGTTCCCAACAACTCCAACACCCAACTGAGACCCACATCCCCGGTTCCAGCTTGGATGCGTCCCTACGACGAGCGTTACTTCTGTAAACCTCCGTCAGATGGTACGAAAGATGGCCAGAATCCCGTCACGGCTCGGTGTAACTTCAACAAAGTTGAACTTTCTACATCCGGGAGCCGGTTTTGGAGTAGGGAAAAATAGGAGTTGTAGAGGCAGGGAAGTATAGAGTCGCTCGAATGACACATACTGATCTACTGGACTACGGTCGGAGTGACGAGCCTTTACCGCCCCTGTGGAGTTGCGTTGGTACTGACAAGCCCGACTCACGTTATATATCAATCTATTGAAGGGAACTGGAGTTTAAAGAACGTCCGATGGAAGGATCTTCATTCAGACAGTTGCTCAACAACCTCTCGGCTAGGTATAAACATTTTCGATGGTCTCGTGCCGGTGCTACCAGTACCTAGACACGTAGCGGCTTGGGTAGTTCAAACTTTTGCCGCGAAAAGAAATTATCGATTCCTAAGAGTATGCAAACTCCAAGTTCTAGTAGCACGACCTTTTACTTCTGCGTTTCCAAGATAGGCGCACTGAGGGGCTGTGCAGGTAGAATTCTCTGGAAATTTCCGGCCAATCTCATTGTGAAGGTCCCGTCAGGCTCGTTTCCGGTACCCTGGATGAATATGAGCGTCACCATGTAGCACAATGAAATTAGCTAGGATGGAGTGATACTCACGAAAAGGCTCATGGGGAACCCAAGGTCCAATGGAATCTGGCTCTCCAAAAATTTGATTTGCTCCGGAGTCAGATTGATATCGAGAGCCTCCATATTTTGCTCGAGTTGTTCCACTTTACGGCCACCAATGATTGGGAAGACGTAAGCGGTCTTCTGCATAACATACGCAATGGCAACTGTAACAACGAGGATCGGTGAAGAATATCTATTGAGAGTTGAGGACGACTTACCAGACGTGATATTCTTTACACCAACCTCCTTGGCTACTTTCTCAAGCGCGCGACTCATCTTCACTTCATCGGGGTTTCTGAGCCAGTCAGACAGCATTTTACGACCCTCCTCCCCGCTTTGCTTTCTTTGTTCTTCCTCAGCATCCGTTCTCAGTTTACCACCACCCAAAACACCCCACGGAGCGAGCGCCATGCCTAGATCATGATAAGCGTGACTTCGAATCGACTCGAAAAGACTGGTATCCAACCGAATGAGCGAGCCATCGGAATAATGTCCCTTTCGAAGGACCTCTTCAATACGCTCCACTCTCCCTGGTAGACCGTGAACGGTGTCTTCCCAGTCAACTTGGCGTACTGATTGGCCTGAGATACTATCCATGCCGGAGTGTCGGAGATGCCCTGAAAGTTCAAATCCATTGCGATGTCAGGAAGAGTTGTTTCCGATGAATTCGTTCTCCTCACCAGATATAGAACCTTCCTCGATGTGACGAGATTGTGTAGACTATCCATGACTTCCTCAATAGAGGTATCATAATCCCACCAGTGGACGTATAAAAGATCGATGTAATCCGTCCGAAGCTTCTTGAGACTCGCGTTGACGCTTACGTGCATACTCTTCGTGTTGTTCCCGGAATAATTGACCTTGTGCGAGACTGATGGGTCGCGTTTGTATAGCGACGAGTACTGCGATAGATTCGTAAGCCTCTCAAAAGATCTCGCGAGCTACGAAACGTGGCTGACCTTGGTTGCAATGACGAGTTGATCTCGGATTCCACGTTTTTCAGCCCACTCCCCGATGAACTCTTCAGAGGTTTCGTCTTGACTGTGGGTCGAGATTAGATACTATCGGGGTATGCAGCATGCTGATTGTGGGACTCACTAGCCATTAGCAGTGTCGATAAAGTTACCTCCCTTATCGAAGTAGGCATCCAAAAGCTTGAAACTGGATTCTTTGTCCATAGAGCCCATGAACGAACTCCATTTATCTCCGATGCTCATTGCACCGAGACACAAGGGCGATACATGGACTCCCGCGCGAGACGACAAAACACGATAGATACCCAGTTTGGAGGGTGGGGCGGGTGCAGGAACGAGATGAGACATGGAGAAGGAAGTGTTTGTTCAAAGATAATTCGAAGCTAGAAGGGTCTTTGTGGATTATAGTAAGGATCTAGGACGAGACTGGTGCGCTTTTCTACCTTTCTTGAGCCGGCATACTTTCCGGAAATGTCATTCATCGTTTGTCGATCACTTTAGGAAGCAGACCTGTATCTCCGACTGCCGAGTGTACTCGTGGTGATGGCATCCTGTGAGGCATAGCGACGCGCTGCTGAAGACAAATCGATTGGGTCACTCACTGATTTTCACTCGGAAGTTGGCCGTGTGACTAGTAAGATCTAAGCGGATAGCATATCAAAATATTCGGCGATATTGGGTCCGGAGTCCCTCACTGATTGAAATCCTAGAGAAATCGCTCGTCGTTCAGTAATACACTCGGTCTTCATGGGGGTCTCGGCGACTGGTTAATGGACCCTCTATAGCCTGGCGGGCTTGCGCGAGGCTATCGTCATGAGTACAGGCGCTGGGAACTAGCAGGCAAATCATGCGGTGCTGAGCTCACCGTAAGCATAGAAATAGGATGATATGTTTCTGCCGCGGCTTAGTTATTTGCTAGGACATAGAAAGAGTCGGAGTCGGAGGGATTCCGAACGGTGATTGGGCTCTCCTGAACCTATTTTAAGAACTCGCAATGGAAAAAGCACCATCTCGCGGGTGATCTAGGCAATCGGGATCAACAGCTACTCGCTCGGAAGAATGTGCTAGCATATCTTGGAACGGCAAACCCACGCTCTAGTGACACTGATAGTATTTATTCACCATGAGACACTTGTCCGGTTCTCATAAGGACTCAAGAGCACAGTTGAGTTCACCAGCCCGTTGTTCATTGTCGCGTAGTACCATCGATTCGAGGTTACTAAGTTGCTACCTTGTACACGGGTGTGATCTTGCAAAGTCAGGTGCATCTTCTTGTTATTTTACGGTGGTGATGTCTTGAATCTCAGCAACGAACAAATTGCGTACAGCTCTATATATGATTGAATTAACAGCGATAACAAGGGGAAGAATGAGCACACAACTATAGAATGGATGACCGATCCTAGGGCTCTCGCTCACGCCGCTCGGATGTAGCTTGGAGGCTAACGTCCGATGGTATGCGGAAGTGATGGTTGTTGGTGCACAGAATGGCCGTGACGATAGGGTAGCGATGTAATCAGGTTAAAGGACGTGTCCCATAGTCAGACGGACGTGAACTGCGAAGAGATGGTGGAGGGAGGGAAGAGATTCATGGCCTATTCTGACGTCACGAGCACTCAGCCTAGGGTTAGGGCTTGGTTCACCGAAAGCCCCAGCCAATCGTCGTCAAACAAACGACCTGCTGGGCTCGGTTCTGCTTTGAACTCTTTCTTCCTCAATTTGCCCTCCTAGCTTTTGTTCTTCTTTCCCTACAACTCCGCCTCGCGACCCTATCAATGGGGCGAAGGCAAACAGATTCCTTTAGCAAGTCTCAGGATATGTTGTATGGTACGTTCATTTTTTCGATTGTTTTTTGCGTATAGTGTAGTCTGAGTCATCTGAAGATCGATAGACGGTAAAACGGATATTCGCTGGCGTGTCGATGTCGTCTCACGACCCTGAAACGCCGGATGCTACCTTCGATTTTGTGAGACATATTAGATACGAAGACAGCTGGGAGATCCAAGGACCTAGAAAGGTATGTTTATCGTTTCTCTCTCAATCACCATTTGAATCTCAAGAGATTGTCATGTGAAGACGCGCCATCTTGCAGCACCTGCGAATTTGGAAGTATGATGCTATGTGAAGTGAGGAAATAGAATCGGTGAAGAAATACAGTCCAGAGACACCAGCTGAACAATCTCGAACGACCTTTTTCAGGTGCGTTTAATCCTTCGACTATCTGGATGGCACCACCAACATATAGCGTTACAGAGCTATATTGACCATATGCCTTCCATAGTCTGAGCTCGCGACCTCTGATCTACGTGGCTAGTCCATCCAACATGAGACGGAGCGCAGGCGAAGTGAGCTCCCATCCTTTCTTTCTCAATCCAGCTCACTCAATCGCTTTCTTGTACCTCTAGCGCCTTTTCTCATCACCACCATTCTGTCATTCCACAATGCTGACTACTCGACAAATCGGGACTCCCTATACCTAGAAAGAACCTTCGCGTGGACACCGCATCTGACCCCGTTGCGATAGAAGTGGATAGACACCTCGAATCATCCACCTCAGTGATCGTATCCGAAATGTCGATGAAGTTGCCGATTGAGTCGATGGGGAGTAGCTGTACCGTTTCGGTGCGTAGTTCTTTCTCGTTCTCGTCCCTTTCACCATCTCTGACTAAAAATATCCCCCTCCTTCCCCCCAGTCGTTGTATCCATCGGCTTACTCCGAACCTGCATCCATCAACACGAGTCAGCTTGTGTCCAGCGCTAGAAATACTGCCCAGTGAAAAATGGCTTGAACCCCAAATATACATTCTACCTCCGTACTTAACGACATTATCCGACTTGGTGGCTGCACCTCGATGGAATCAACATCGGCGATTCGTTACTATGCCTTGTGGTCACCGATAAGTGGTACTCATCGTTTCTCGTGCGCGTCTCTCCGTTACTAACTGGTGCGATGATCTTTCTTACAGGAGTTCACGGCTCACCCAGAATACTTGTACAGCGGGCTCTCTGAGGATCTTAGGAAACGACCACGCACTCGACTTGTCTTGTGTTCTCAAAGGCCCTCGGGTAACGTCGGTGCTGGTGCTGCGGGAGATACGACCCCAAAGGTGGGTTTGGTCACACGCTTTTTGGACGTTTTTGGGTATCAACGTGTTTCTCCTTTGCTCGCCCTTTCTGCATACGCTATTCGTTAGTGTTATCGTAGCCTTGGGATGTGTGCTCCGAGTATAAGCTACTTGTTGTCTTTCCGTAGCTTTGACGCTCGTTATTCCCTGTTACTTGCTGTATTTGAATCGATGAAGTCTGACCCGCCATTTCTACAAAACGGTCAGACCGATTCCACTAATGGCCTGGTGGGTGAGATGGGCTTTTTACGCTCGTGGTGGACGCGTCGCCCGGGTCGAGAGTACTGGTAGCGAGAAGTGTTGCCGTGAGCCTTAGCAGGCACGCTTTGCCTTATGGTACGTCCATGACCAGTCTTTGGCATCTAGGGTTGTCACCAACCGAACCTCTGTTGTCTATTTTTTTTAAAGCTGTAGCCCTCGCCGGCGGGAGCCTTTGGATTTCTTTGGGTGCAGGAAGTCTCGAGTCCTCCCGTAGTAGTTGTATAATTCGTTAACACGTTTTTGACTCGCGCGCTGTATTACACTACGTGCATACATGATGCAGTGACAGACACTCAAATGAACGTACTAGTTGACGAAACGAACCACAAAAACATTTTCGATATAGATTCATTCCGTTACAGGGAATCGAACCCTGGGCTATCGCGTCACCGCCGGTTGACATAGATGAGAGGCGATAATGTTAGCCACTACACCATAACGGAGTTGTCTGGATCTGAAGTTGCCTTGGGATATGTTATCCCTCCTCAAACTTGGGAATTCTATGCGTGATACGCTGACAGGACAGGTCTCATTTACACGCGTGTCTAGTTCAGCTGCTATATGTATACACTCCACAGTGATAATCTATATATCCTGAGCTTCACTTCTGAGTGTCCAATACAGGTGCACTGAGTGGCTGAACTGGTAGCATCCTCTGGTAATGACCAGCCAATCTCATTCGGAAGCTTCCGTTTGGTTCGTTTCCGGTGCCCTATCAGAGAATGACTCGTTAGTATAGTCGGAGTCAAGTATCTCGAATACTCACGAAGGTGCTCATAGGGAATCCGAGATCGAATGGTATCTTGCTCTCCAGGAATTCGATCTGTTCTGGAGTCAAAGTGATATCGAGGGCTTCTAGATTCTGCTCGAGGTGTTTTACTTTCCGACCACCGATGATTGGGAAAACATAAGTGGTCTTTTGCATGACATACGCGATGGCAACTACCTCAAAGGGTTAGTAATCAATATTCGTCTGTCAGCTGGAGAACAACTTCAGACTGACCGGAGGTAATGTTCTTCGCACCAATCTCATTGGCTACCTTCTCGAGTGCACGGCTTATAACCACTTCATCTGGGCTCCTGCGCCACTCGTCCGTGAAAACTTTACGTCCTTCCTCGCCAGTCTGCTCTCTTCGTTCCTCCTCAGCATCCGTTCTCAGTCTTCCACCACCCAGAACGCCCCACGGAGCGAGTGCCATACCTAAATCGTTCAATATGAATATACGAGGTATTGCAAGGGGCAGGTACTAACCATACAAACGAGCCATGGGGATGATATCCCTCTCGAATGACCTCTTCAAAACACTCCACTCGCCCTGGTACACCGTAAATGGTGTTTTGCCAGTCAACTTGGCGTATTGGTTAGCATGAGCGACTATCCATGCTGGGGTGTCCGAGATACCCTGATGGTGATTGGTTAGAGTTCGAGTCGGCTGAAAACAGTGGTTACCCCTCACCAAGTAGAGGACTTTCCCTTGCACGACGAGATTATGAAGACTATCCATGACCTCCTCGATGGACGTCTCGTAGTCCCACCAGTGGACGTACAGAAGGTCGATATAATCCGTACGGAGTTTCTTTAGACTTGCGTGGACGCTGACGTGCATACTCTTCGTGTTGTTCCCGCAGTAATTCACTTTGTGGGAGACGGTTGGGTCGCGTCGTTTGTATAGCGAAGTGTACTGACAATCGATAGATAAGTATGTTGTAATTGTCAGGTCCCGAGGAGCCACGGCTGACCTTGGTTGCAATGAAGAGTTGGTCTCGGATTCCACGTTTTTCTGCCCACTCGCCAATGAACTCTTCCGAGCTTTCTTCTTGACTGTGAGTTGAGGTTGAGGTTTCAGAAACGGGGATCCACACAGATGAATGCTAGACATGAAAACGTACTATCCGTTGGCGGTATCGATAAAGTTACCTCCCTTGTCGAAGTAAGCATCTAGGAGTTTGAAACTGGAGTCTTTGTCCATCGAGCCCATGAATGAACCCCATTTGTCCCCGATGCTCATCGCACCGAGACATAAGGGAGAGACGTGAACTCCTGCGCGGGAGGAGAGTACACGGTATACGCCCAATTTGGTGGGTGGGGCTGGTGCAGGTGCGAGCAGAGACATGGAGATGAGTAAAGTTCAAGGCGCAAGATTCTTGTGGACGATATTAGTTGTTCGAGCGACTGGAGGGTTTTATACCTTTCGAGGCTCGGTATACACTCCGAGGTTGTCATTTATCGTTTGCTCATTATCTTCAAATTGTGAGAAAAATCGAGTGGCTTGAAGGCTATCTATATAATTGTCGGTCAACTTAAAATCAGGTAGCCCTGATACAGCATTCAGAAGTCGGGAGGCTACCGAGCGGTGATTGGGCTTCCCCGGGTCTATTATAAGATCTGCCCAGTCGAGAAGAGATACGCCATTGAGTTGGGATATTATTCTCGGTGATCGAGGCGCCCGGGATCACCAATCCCTGACTGTGAGGTTTGCTGGTGTATCTTTCGTGGTCTCTTGTTTTGCATCCTTGATTTTTTGTTGATTCGAGCCATCATCCGACACCGAAAGTATCACGGGAAACAAAAAGGCCATCTGTGTTCAATACCCACA
>JANHQD010002918.1:0-22539 GCA_024721195.1 Marasmius sp. AFHP31
ACATCAATGCCATAAATCGAACACTCAATGAAGAGGTCAATGGCATGTACAGGCATAACCTAGTTAGCCATTGACAGCAGCCTGTGAGGGCGCTTGTCATCGACTAGCAACAGCAGCCACAAGGGCGCTTGTTGTTGACAGCAGCCATAACGGCGCTTGTCAATGTAGTAGGGCTAACCGGGGCCCATAACCTGTAGAGCCGGCATGACGCCTAGCGCAGTGGACTACTACATTACTACAACTACTACTTACCAGGAGAGTTGATAGAGAGTTAGAGGCGAGACGTAGAAGCTCAAGCACACTGTAGATTCACGTAGAGAACTACCAGCTTATATACATGTAGAATGAATGTAACTACCATAAAGAGATATCTAATAGAAATTGTACATATGGAGCATATAGAACAATGGAACAGACGAAGTACTGTCCCGCATAATCATACTGCGGGAGAAGTGAACTGGGACTGATTAATATCTAGGCCGCGGATTCAACAGTCAAATGGCTGCATAAGTAGCACCATCACCACTGACCCATAATCCATTCTTCTCGCACATCTCCCCACTGATGCGCAATTGTCCAGCAAAGTCATGTATAGCTCGGATAATACCCTGAGTCTCGATTTCCCATTCAGAGTTACACCCTAGCGGTTGCACATGTGTTTTTCGTCCCTCATGCATTCGATGTTTTGCGATCGGGGCAGAGCAAAAGTGCTGTGACACAAGGCTGGAAAGAGACTGGAGATGCGGGTCAAACCCAATGAGAACTCGGACTAGATGAAGTACACCAATCCTTCGGAGATGGTCATCATCTATGGAGTTGTGGATGGCTTGGATGGTTAACACTGAACACTTGTTGAGTATACGAGCATTGATAAGCGGTGTAATCTGGAAGGCCCCTGGCTGATAGTCATCCAGTTGAATCGCCATGCCTCCGCACCCAACATGCAACTCATTCTCCCGACACAACCCCCCCTCATGGACTTGAACGTACTGTTGTTCATTATCAACCACAAGTCGGTAGCCCACATTGCCAATATCCTGTGCCACTGACTTGTCAATTAAGTCACGAACACACTGTATATTTGCTTTTCCCAGCCCTCGGAGACCTTGCTGGATGGTTGAATCAGCAATTGAGATGCCAATTCTACACATCACACGCTTTGTGTCGACATGGGCCTTCATTGAAAAGAACCACACACCAAGTTGAAATGTGAGAAAACCATTGGCAAACGGATTCCGGCTTAGTAGACCCACACTGAGGGAAATTACTTGTATCTGAACTTGCATCAACACGCAGAAAACACCCCAAAAATAAAAACAAAGCCTCTTACCATCGGGTGCGGCCTATTTGCCCTTACCTCGCCGTTCTTCACAGTTTTTGGATGGGAAATACACTCGGTTACAAACCAGGCTAGACAAGCATTGGACTTGTACATCTCCCCACGTTGCTTCAAGGAGAAATTGTCAAAGATGTGACGATCAGAGGTATGTTCCGAGATGTTTTTGCCAGTGAGATGAATGGGAAAGTCAGGATTCGAAGGGACGCCGCGGCAAAGGGTTTCCATCTCAATTGAGAGCTGGTGCCCTTATAGCTGAGTGGCCCACACAGATATAGCAGGACGAGCGTAGTGCAAAGACGTCGGTGTAGCGCCTGCTACTAGCGCTCAATATTTTAGCTTAATTTTAAGCAATTTATGGAACTTCAAAAGGGATATTATCTGAAGTATATTTAGTATTAGCGTGAGCCCGAACAGCTAGTAAAAGGTTCAGGACTAGCGCGGAAGGATAAGACGATACTAAGTCATCTTACTGCACCCGAAACCTGTAGAGGTCGCTCTGTTCTACAAACTTCAGAACATCGACTAGTCTCTGTGACCAGACCAAGGGAAGGATGGGACAATGACAATGAGCGACCAACGAATAAAAGGAAGGAACGCCGCACGATGTGAATCGGGCAAGAGCCTCATCTGAAGAGCAGATGGACTGTATGAACTTATGAACTTCTGACGAGGCATGACTAAAAGAAGGCAAAGACTAGAGAGCTTCAGATTCTATAATAAGGGACTGAAGTACGAACAGGGTTGAATCTATTTCGTCTAAGTCGAAGAGTATGATCAACTTTGGAACTTGAAGATGAGGACAAATAGAAGAGCTACGAAAGTAGTAAAGGAACGAGAGATAGATGTACGAGTATAGAATGACTATAAAGGAAAGATGCTCCTACTCCCACATGTTGTGAACCGCAACTTTGTCCCATCCGAAGTACTCGTCCAGCTCGGAATCATTGCGTTGGTAATCCCAAACGGATGGAGAATCGGGTCGGTTTAACTCATCGAGATAGAACTCTTTGTGGAGGACGGGATTGTGGTGGCAGGAAAGACGAGTAACCCAGTGGGCCATGAGAGGGTCGTACTGGAAGAAGGTCAACTGTTTGAATTCCAACTTCGAGGAGGATCGACCATGCAGTGGACAACGGAATCGATCCAGGCATGGGTGGCTCCAGGGGTAAAGGCCGTACGGGAACCTAGGAACCCTATGCGAGCGATTGCCTCTGCAACCATGTCGATAACGTTCTGAGATTCGAGAGGGATGTACACGGACAGGTTGTCTTCATAGAAGTAGATGGGGGCCTGTCTGAAGTCGAAACAGGCGACGAAACCCCAATAGATGGAGATGTGTCGGCTTAAGAAGAAGTGCTGAAGGAGCAAGCCTAACAAGGCCTCCCTTTCGAGGTCGAGAGGAATGCAAGGAATGAGGCTGCGATCGGTCGACTTGGCGGAATAATCCTCGTAGTATGGCCAGTGCTTGTACAACTCTGAAACAGATTAGAGTAACTTCAGAAGAAAAGGATGATTAGGACGTACTGTACAGGAGATTGCAGAAGTGATCTTCTATGGTGCGAACGTTGGGCATGAGAAATGATCGACGGAGGCAAGCAAGGAGGACTTGTACTGATCGGTAAACCCAGCATCCTGCCTATTTAAGAAGGATTTGAACGGGGAAAGACGAAGTTCCGAAGGATGGAACTAAGTAGTACCTGCTGAAACCCGAACCAGAACGGCTCCACGGGAGCAGATAAACTAAGAATTTAGCCTTAAGATTCGATGACTGAACTTCGGAAGAAAAGGCACGGTCATGTTATGTAGACTTAAAGAAGTACTATGCGTCTAAGTGAAATAGACTAGGCAGTACAGAGTCGTCGAGGTGATCGTACCAAGGAATAATGGATGGAACGTCTACTTCCGAATCGGTATAATGCCATGCTTCGTTCTGCTGAAGGCGGTCTAAATAATATAGGTCGCAGACTAGAGGACAGTAGGCTAGCGGTGTACGAGACAACCAGCGACCCATCTGAGGGGTAAATACAAAGAACTGAAGTTCCTTGTAACCCAAGGTTGGAGGAGCGGGAGCTTCGGCGGCAAAGACGACGGCATCGATCCACGCTTGGACGGCTCCAGGAATGAGGGCGGTCTTCATGGAAAGGAACCCAACGTGGGCAATACCTTCGGCGACGGTATTAACAAACTTCCGGGCCGCGAGAGGAAGGTTGATATGGAAGTGGGCCTTGCAGAAGTACACCTCGTCTTGGTGGTGATCATATCGGACGAGATAGCCCCAGTACAGGGAACGATGTCGACTGAGGAAGAAGTGTTGGAACAAGAGGCCGAACAAAGTTTCGTTCCACTGATCGAACGGAAGGGAGAGGATGAGACGGCGATCGCCTACTTTGAAGGTGGAGTCGTCTGGATAAGGATTAACATCGTAGAATTCTAGAGACGATGTTCAGAAATACCGAAGGGACAGAATATGGGATCACTCAGGGAAAAGCGCGTTTCTGAAGTGCTCAAATATGTTGTGCAAACTCATACTGAGTTTGGGGCGAAAGTAAGCAAGGTTGCAGGGATACGCCTCTAGCCTCCACTTAGTTCTGAACCGGAGGAACGGAAGATAAAATTTACTTTGGAAGTTAGAAGTGGTGCCACCGTGTAAGCTGTTCAAGGCCCGGTATCCAAGTGATCGAGATATGATCGACTACTACTTCGCCTCTGAGGGCAGACCACATATACTAGAAAGAGAACAGGACATAGAACTACACTTCAGAAGTTGCCACAGCTAGTTCAGAAGGCTAGAACTGAGGGGACTCTCGAGGTAAGTGGAAGGGACTTGCGACCCAAGCATCGGAACTACAACGCCGGTACCTGGATCCACAAGGACCGCTGGGAATTTGACTAGATAAGTCGGAGCAGCTATTATCCTGCCATCGCGCCGAGAAAGAGATAACTTTTGAACAAGCCATGGGAATACGAAGAAGGACTACTCCTGGGGTTCTGAGAAGGACTACTTAGGACCTCAACGAGAGGAGGGAATGTAGTATGAACTTCAGTCGACGGAGGGACCGTCTTTCTGAAGGTACAAGGAGATGACTCCTAGACGGCACCAGATAGGAAAATATATCCACCAGCTGCGGCTGGGCGGATAGGAACGAATCCCATCGAATAGCGCGTCTACAAGGATCTTCCAAAGCAAATAGTAATTGTTGACTTTGGGTTCCAAAACACGTAGAATAATACAAACTCTCCAAAAGAAATACCAAAGAAGGTAGTTTTAGGTAGAAATCAGATGTATATTCACAATCGGTACGATTAGGTAGAATTAGTAACTGCTAGGGTATATAAGGACTGGGGTTTTCATCAAGGATCCCCAGGCAATCCGTATCATTTCATCAGGAAAGCAACCAACGCCCTTGACTAGGCTGAGGAGGCAATCCGTGCGAAAGTATCTACAAGGCTCCGAAAGCAGAAACCTGATTGGTGGCACGCTCTAGGGTCTTTGGGTTAGCTTCAGGAGAGACATTAGAACAGAATAGAGCGATTTGTTGAACTTCAGAACTTGACTGTTTGACTTGAGAAACCTATTGAACTTATTTGGTATCCAACTACGCCGATTGGCAAGGCTAGTTGAACCTCTGAGGCGTTTGAGCTAAGGAGTTCGTTCCATTGACCGATTGGCAAGGTCTTTGGTTTGGGTAGACCACTTGGGGTCATTATTGTTACTTGGGTATTTGAACTTTGGGTATTCTGAACGCTTAGGGGTTCTTCTGCAGTTGCTTTGAGGCTCAGAACGAACTTACGCAGCACACACACACACATCGCTCTTCACCTTGCGAGCTATATTCCCTCCTACCAACCTACACACACACATATACACACTCCCTCCGAGCTTTAGACAAGTGCGGAGCTTCGCTTAGTTCGTAGAAGAACTTCTTGTATCGATTTCATCAGCTTTGGTGCAGTCTGACTAAGAGCGGAACCTTTGATCAACGCCGATCCACGATTCCCACGCCTTTCAGCTACATCCAGTGTTGGGGAGATTTGGCTATATTAGTTAGGTTTTATTTACACCGGCATGTGGCGCATCTATACCGAACTGGGATTGTACTGTGTCATAAGGTACATAGGAACCGTGTGTAGCCCAAGAGAGAGTTGTGAAATATGGAGGTAACAATTGGAGGTCAAACACAGACAATGTGGAATGAGAGGTGCAACATGACCAGAATGAACACGGAGGAACTAAGGGCCATTCTAGCATGGGAAACCATTGCAGAATAAGGGTGTTGTTATGGATCATGACATTCAATTCCCGTACATCCGGACGCGTGTCAAATTGCGGGATGTATCATGGGGACTCTGGTACCCTGCAAACCGTCAAGGAACACTGACAAACTGCCGCTTAGACCACGCATCAAGGTCATACAGAAATATTTGGTGTCCCTCAACGGGTAGGCACTCTTGGGGTCCCCAAAAAGCTCCACTTCCAAGACAAAAGCCCCCCCAGTACTCTCTAATTTCAAAGGTGATTGTATTTCTCGCAATAAGTTGTGCAGAGGGACCCCGACACTGTCATGGTTGATTTCCCAGACATCCCACAAGGCTGTACAGAATATTCAAACATCGGTCATCTCACACACAGCCCATCTGGGTAGAGTGTCACCGAGGCCGGTTAAGTCCAGGGATTCTCCGAATCCCTAGGACTTGTAGATAGCAGTGTACTTAGGTAGTAGAATGGTATAAAAGGGGTGAGGTTTCTCTCGAAACCTCAGCCTAGATATTCTTGTTGCCCCCCCCCTGCTTTTGTGTGTTATTAGTCTCTGGAGTAGAGCTCTAGCTCTTCCCTAAGTCTTCCTGCGCTTTTTTCAAGTGTTTTAGTGATCTCCGAGCTCCCCGAACTTTAGTTTCCAAGTCTTCAAAGTCTCTTCCGAGTACTAGCAAGTGTTAGTAAGTGTTCTTTTGAGTATTAGCATATTACTAGTTACTACAAGAGTAGCTATTGATATCTATTGCATTCCTGTAATAGACCTGTTGCTTCCTCAATCCCACCAGAGAATCTTTGTGTTAGTTTTGTGTGACACCGCATAAGTCTTAAAATCGTACCAGTTGCGTGCAGCGGTTTGCTTATACAGTCCATAACAGGTGTTGAGAGTACATATGCAGGAGTGAAGGCTTGTGGGATGAAAGGTGAATGCAGATAAAATGGAATGTAGGCTACAACTTGTCCGGCAGGAACGTGGGATGGTGTGGAAGGAATACAACTTGTCAGTGGATCGTAGAAGGCGGCCAATATGTCTGAGTGGAAGTGGGGATAATACGGTGAGCTGAGGGTATCGTCTGGTCTGAGGAGAATGTAGATGAGTACCTTGAATGACAAATTGGGCCATTAGACACTGAGCACTGATTGGCAGTGCTCTGGGCGTCAGAGGCTTGCATCGTGAATAGATGGAATTAGCATGTGTGCAAGGGTTTGTTGTGGATGTGAGACCACCTAGAGGTGATAGAGGTGTTGTCTAGGGCAAAAACGAACTGACCCTTACACTGACTCAGCTTCTGACTCAACACCATGACTCAACAGCCCAACTCATCATTCCAGAACCTTTCATACTTGAGACTCACATGATACATTGCATGACTCATTCCAACTCATAGTTCAGTATATAAGACCCACCATGTACAGTATGATTCCTGAGCTTAACCACTTGGTCAATCCATAGTGAACACAGCAGAACAAACTTGATTGAGTGACTTGAGGGGCAACTGCAGTTGCCTTCCTGACAATTGGGAGGAGAGGTGGCCTGATGATGATATGACATATAGTTGAGGGGAAATTGCATGTGGCCCTTACATATGGCCACTTGGGAGTGAATGGATCCACCAATAAGTCAGCATGAGTATATGGTGAAAACCGAAGTATGGTATAATCCTGAACTGGTCAGTAGGGTATGTAAATAAATAAAACAGAAGAGTCAAAAACAGAAATGATTCATCAAAACAATGGTCAACAAGCTTTGTGCCTTCAGGAAAACAAGAATATAATGAATTATTCTCCATGCCATTATCATCCCCATACCTTACACTGTTGCATTTCCACCCATATTTGAGGGCAACTTATCCGACATCTCAACTCTTCCCACTGTGCCTCTTTCTTCAATCCTCTCCAGAGACTGTTGTTCAGAATTGTTTGCCCCTTCAGCAAATTGCAATGTTGAGACCATTTGCTGAACACTTTCTATAGATTGCCCATGTGCAATTCATACAATTATGAGGGTTGGAGTGATTGCCTGTGGACTTCATTGTTTTAGCCAAGCTATTGGAATTAGGAGTAGAAACTGACCGCCATCTGAGTGGAAAGGACCGTGAAGTTGAAAGGAATGAAGCCACCTGTCTTTTCAGGATTCAAGGTCAACATTAGAGCAACACCAACGACCTGTGTGGCAGAGAAAAGAAACCCTGATTCAAGACTAGTATAGATCGGTCAGTTAATGGAGGCCAAAAGATAAGATGCTCAAAGAGTTGCAAACATACATTGTTGCAATGAATATCTTGTTCCTTGTGTATACTCTACTCCCAGTGATCTGTGCTACTTGATAGACCGTCCACCAGATACGACCAGCTATGAATTGAGGTTGGCCAGATGAAGAGGCATATCCTTACAAACAATTGAACACACCTGTTAGCAGGGTCATTAGAGAGACATACACTGCTGTGATTATTACAAGCACATTTATAATGTCTCAGGACCTTGCAAATAAAGTGCTATCCAAATGCTGATAGGCCACAGTGTTTATTGCATAGACCACAAAGCTTGCCACTGGCAAGAGGGTAAGAATCAGTGGCTGGTGTTATAAATATAAGTCACTCACTGTCTGTACCAAGGATAACAAAGGCAAAGGGGTAAAGAACCCACTTGCTATATCCCCAGATAACATAGCAACGGTGGACCTAGTGGAGGCATTAGGTCTCCAGATCTGTACATCTACTGTCAGTTAGGAAACCTATCATCAAGTAATCAAAAATACAGCTAGGTGGCTGATCAGTCATGGAGACTATCACTATAAAAAAGAGGAAAGCTAACGCTGATATAGCAGTAGTAAATGAATCCAATCCACTTGATTAAAAGTACAGCCTCAGCTTTCATCCCCACATGGGTCACAATCAATTGGAAAGCACATACAATCGTGCAGTCCAATCAGAAGGCTTGATTTTACCTGAGAGGTCTTTGAAGTAAGGGGTATAATTGTTTGACTTGATAGCATTGAATGTATCAAGAGTCTCATCCATTATAATCCACATTGTGGTACCATTGCTAATGGTGGTCAACACAAAAAGGGCAATGATCCATCCCATGTATGATCTTGAGGCAGAAGATTCACGACGGTGCCAAAGGATTCCAAGAGACAGCCCAAATATAATGATGTACATCCCTTCAAAGAACTCACATTAGTAGTGGCCCTCACATGGAAAGCAAAATAGATTCCAACTGACCATACACCAGGAACATCACCTGTTGACAGGATGGAAAAAGAATTTTTGAACAGAAGTAAAGTTGCATAGTCATGACAAGGAGCATACCGACAATGAGGTGATTGGTTGAACAATCATGATCTCAACAGAAGTGTAAGGTTCCACAGCTTCTTTTGCAATTTCTTGTTCTGAGGTCATGACGTGGTGAGTGCGGAAGGTTTTTGAAATCGGGTAGAGAGTTGGTATGGCTGCCTTATGGTCCTGTTTCAGAGTGGTGTGGTGCTTTTATCTTCCAGTGCAAGCATATAAATAGATGTACCTTCGTCGAGTCAAAGGCAATTTACATCAAGACTGGCACATGTACATCAGATTCTCTTTGGAAGGTCTGAAAGTACCGGTCGCAGTCACCGTGCGAGCACACTGTACACTTCCATATAATCTAGCTCAAATTGGGCTGGTGAGATGGCCAGTGGATCAATGCTCTCCATATTAAGTCATTTTTATTTTCTAAACACTGTAGGCAAAGACTGAGGTCGCGTTACATGTCGCCGTAAAACTGATGCGTTCTTGTTGCTCCTCGATATCAAGCCTCGAATGATGCGACTGCTGATGAGTACCTGCATAGTAGACCGGTGTCACTACTCTTGTTGCTTGTGCGGCACGACCGTCAGTGAGCCATCTATTGGTGTCCTCCAGTATCCTGAAGGTGAACATACACAGGGAATCTGCCTGTGAAAGCTGTATAACACTGAAACTCGAAACAAAAGACTCCTGATTGCCACCACTATGCCTCACTTTACCACCGATGTCGCCGCAATTTGCGCATCGTCAAAGCCAGCCCAAGTGAGGGAGTCAGTTTACTTCATATCGTAACTGCTGAACATTCCTGTGCCTATAAGCGCCGTCATAACCTTATGCTCGATAATGGTAGTGAGAATGGCTACGGTCTTATTGAATGATGGTGTAAAGATAGACCATTGAACGGATTCTTTGGTCAGTTCAACCATAAAATCCGGAGTGACCAGTTATGCCGGTCGCGAAAGTTAATAAACGACCATAACCGGCCTCGAGATTTTTTTCTTACCCAGGGACCTTGCTTTCCTCACTCAAAGCATTCTCAACTCGACATCTTGATATCTCCTCTTGGTTAGTCTTTTAGGCGATACCCCATAATCTAGCATTCTCTCGGTTTCTCTGGCGCATATAAGTGAGGCGAGAGCGCGAGCTTGGCGATGGTTTCGGGAGGCTGCGAGCCTTGATGAGCGGGTGTATGAGAAAGCCTGGTGATGGGATGAGGCCAATTAAGGAACACGGTGAAGCGGGTTTGTGAGTCGAGCGGTCAGACATGATGCATGATAGTGCGTCCTTTTGATCCTTTTCCGCTTTGTTGTGTTGATGACAATGTGCTGTGGCTTGCAGATTACACAGCTCTTGATGAAATCTACTTGTACAACGGCGTTGTGTACATTGTCACAGACGATTCAACAGGCTCGCTGACATCCATCAATGCCATTGCCAACATCGAGAGGCTACCTCATAGTCAATGAGAGCGCATATCAACGAGAGATGCGAAGAACTCCGACTTGTTTTCTGGGAAGTAAGCAGGGGCTCTCTCGCCATACTTCGCACCAGTCTGTTCATTCTTTGTCTTTCATTTGCAAACAGATGGCGATGATGGATACAGAACTGAGTCCGCACGCGTCTCCTTTCTCCTCTTGTCTAGTCGAACCAGCCTGAACGACTCCTTTTGTTTCCAGATAATTCAACTTTTCTCGATCTTCAAAAGGTACATAACTACACGTCCGTCAATACGCCAACCCGACTCATCCACCTCAACCTCCGAGCCCCGCGTTCAACCCACAGACGGGAATGGGTAGCACCCACGTCGACAGAGATCTGATCCGGGGTACCAATCGTATACATTGAACACTGCTTTCCCTCGTCTGCCAAGCGGTCTGTTATACCAGGAGGGTCGAGGAGACTACGTTGGGCCCAGGGCGGAGAAGGTGAAGGGTGGGTGGATCTTATGGAGGTTGTAGTTGCTTCAAGGGAAGGTGGTAGGAATGTATCTCGATTGGAGGAAACGGTTTGGCTTGACGAGCCGCGGAGGAATTCGATTGGGTATATGAAACTGAAGCGCAGACTAGGCGAGCGGTAGAGTGTGGCCCTTCTTCAGTATGATGAACTGGTGGGGATGCTCGAGCGGGGTACAAGGTTTGGAGTGAATGCTTGCACCGCTCCTTTGACCTTTCACTAGGCGGAGAAGCTTACAGCGCTGCTCAGAATGAACATGTTAGTCTGCTCAGATTGATTTACAGGTACGCAAGAGTAGCCGTTTAAATAGACCCCGGACAGGGAAGAGTTGTCGTTTAATTCGACGGAGATGGAGGCGACATGGGAAGATTTATCATCGAAACTCCGGAGACGGCATGCGGATCAGGTCGTTGAAGCCACCAAGTGCGCCCTTCGTGGCCAGTGGAGGAGCTTCTTGCCTTTTACTTTCATTCTCCCTTCTGGTTTTCCCTTCCGTCGCATACTTTCTTCCTCTCTCCGAAATCTTTTCTGCGCTTTCCCTTTCGCCTAGACACCCGAGTGGTTTCAAATACTAATACTGTATGTCAATGTTGAATGTGTCAGTCAAATGGAGGAAAACGCGGCCTGTACTGTGCAGTCCGATACATGTATTCTACCCCTCCACCTAGTCTGGAAACGCTACGCTGAAAGAAAATTCGATCTTTACTACCGAGAGCTTCTACGGCAGATCTCTGGCTTTCCGATCCAACTCCCGAAGCCTTTCCCCCTTCGAAATCTTCACAAGGCTACGCAGACCCGAAAAGTCTAAACAGAAATCTCAACCTTTCTGTTTGCCGTTTCTCCTATTTCTGCGTGAGCTGCTCACTGAGGACCTTCTGAAGACGACCATATCAACATGTAGGCAATAAACACGTATCCAAATCGACAAAATCGCGAGACTGTGACGTTGTCTACAAAGGTCGCATAACCTTCGTCGTACCGACCGTATTGAGAAACTAAGAATTGCACCGAGATGACGATACACCTTTCCTCTCGGTGAGCCGTGATCGATCTCACGGTCTTTGGATTAAGAACTGATAGAGCGAGGCCACGGAGGAGCGTACACCGCCAATCGAGAAGGCAATTTGCTACGACGGTTGAGATAGGCGCGTCAATAGCCAGCCAAATCCCGGTCGTTCCTTCGATCGCAAGCTTGGCAGAGTTGATTGGGGGACATGAAAAGGCTGCAAGCACGAGGACGTTCGTGGTTCGAGGTATTACACTAGACAACAAATGAAGGGAAATGAAGTGTCGTTACAGAGCGAAGGTACTCGGAGGAACGACATATAGATTTACAAGAATGTAAAGTAGGGAGTCTGTCTGGACCGGTACAAGTGATAAAGCGAGGAAACCTAAGGCGAACGGTAGCGTGCATTGAGGTGAAAACAGAAGCAAAGAAGATGAAATAAGACCTCGGATTCGTGATGCAGACAGAGCATTCCTTGTGCGAATTTGATAGTTGGACAAGCTACCAGGCATCGTCATCGATGAGGATGGCCGAAGCAGTCGCTCGGATCGCGGTGGTGATAGTGGTCTGGTGTGTATAGTTCGTTCCTCCCGGGCAGAGAACGAATGCTTTGTAGGGTAGGAAGACAGGAGGGCCTGGATGGCACACTCGAGTTTGCCCCGTTCCCTCAACTATCAGTCGACTGGATTGTCGATGTCTCCCTTGATCGTCGTCGTTTCCCGGAGCTTCACATAGACTGGTGGACCGCTGCCTTCGTTCTCTTCGTCGTGACTACTATTGTCCTCTCAACCCCCCGATTCTCCTCTGCTCTACGACCTCCCGATCGATATCAACAACGCATTTTCTCGCTCTTCTTGTTCTCGTTCTGTAGCGACAGGACCCGAAATTGAAACCTGAGATCTTCGTCAACATCCATTCTTCCAGCATGATTGCTGTGATCGAGAAACACCGTCATTCCAGGGTTTGGTAACTCTTTTGAGAGCGATGCCTGCGAGGAGCAGGGTATCAAATCCTGGGAATAGCCATTCTAGGTTTGTCTGTATCCGTACCCTGAGTATATGAGAGAAAGATGGCATCTTGCTCGACGAATGAACGCACCTTTGCTGTCTGGTTCACTCAATCACAATCCAAGCTCTGCCCGTCGGTGGAGTTGCTATGTTGTTTGGGAGAGAGACGCCGACAGCGCTGAGGTTATCATTACAGAAGACGGGGAGACTGTGACGCAAACGGAGACAGAGCCGGTACTGAAGCTCTGATATGGTGGTAGTAGTCGTGAAGAGGAAGACAAGGTCGTCGTCAGTGTGACATTTTGTCATCGTCATCGCAATCATCATGGCCAGCTACCGGTGGATACCCAGTCCGCACAAAGTATTTGTAAGCCCACGCGGGCCCGGCAGGCAAATCCCACGTCTGCTAAGTCCCTGATAAGTCACGGTCCTCCCGCTAACCTCACCAGTGGTTTTTTGACTTTCATGACAGTTTCGACAACACGTTTTCCATACCAGTTGAATGTTTCCCTCGATCTTACATGACGCCGAAACACCCCAGTCTTTTATGAGCACGATAGTCGGCTCTGCTCATATGGTCGATCGACCACAGGAATCAAAATTTACCAATTTACTTGAAGGTAATGGCGACCAGTTCAAGCTGAAGCTCTGAAGATCCAAGTCCCGCAGTTCTCACAGGAATATGGCTAAGTATGTGCGTCCCCCTTAATCATCAGCCAGTGGTTCACTTGCAGATAACACAAGTTCAACTCTGTAGGGTGGGATCCCGTTCTCGCTGTACGTTCTATCTGTGATTCTGCGTCGTATCAAATCTTTCGTCATATAGAATATGTATGTACTGTATCTGGCGGCCTTCTCGAGCCTCACTACCCCTACGGTTCACTATTAGGTAGCTTACCCCACACTCTTCATCACCCGGAAGTTCTAGCAATCAAGATGGACGACATGTACAATAGGATCACCCATTTCTTCCAGAACGCCCAAAACTTTACTGTCAGTGGTGGAAAACTCAACCATGTTCAATGAATCACACCACAATCATCAAGCTACCTCTCTTTGCGGACCCCGATACTGTTTGTCGACTCCTTCATGGAATGACTTCAGATAACTATCGAGACACGTACCTGGAACATGAGCGTGAAGGTAAGGTTAGAACTCCTTTGACATCATTGTTTCGCAGTATTCAGCTTTTTTAGCAAGCCACAGCCGAATCTCGCATCAATACGCAAGATGCAAGACTGATCTCCGGGAGCTTCAATACCAGGCAAATGGCTCCTTGAGTTACTACGTTGCGTTCCACAACGGGGTGATCGAGAAAGCCGCGTTTATCGACCTAGCATCCGCTCGAGTGTTTTACAATCTGGTGTCTCCCTCCGACACGAAGTTGCTCATTGGACACAGAACTTCCGTGAACCGGGTGGGTTTCATGGTCTGATGACTGGTGCCCACTAATCAGCACGTCTCGAATATATCTCATTGCTTGCGCTCCACGGTACCCACCCGTACGCTAAGGAGTGCAAGGACGTGCCGGGGGAAAGATTCGGTGGCACAGTTCCACTGTGTGAAGCACCGTTCGCCCCGACGTTCCACCGAGGAGAAACTCTGTATGACATTCTTCATTGATCTAGCATCCGCCAATGCTTTCTACAACTCCATTTTGTATCCCTATGCGAAAGTCTTGATCAAGCAAATTCTGTCTGGGGTATGTGGCTATAGCTTGTTGTTTTCTCCGACTCTTCACATGAAGCATCTTCCTGATCCTCATTGCGAGGCGTTTAGACGAGCGGAATGTAGCCTTCGACAGCATAAAACGTATCGCAGAAGTGTATATCAAATGGGCCAATGAGCATATGTGAGCTTCACGTCGAATATGGGAGAGCTTCGTATTGCATAAGTAATCGGCAACGCCAAAAGATCTACACTCGAGCGCGGTCTAACAACCACCTTCAATGTCTCGAACTTTTGCTAGATTCTTTCGGATGCAGTTCGCTGGGTCATATAAGAACGGAATGAAGGCATCTCTTTTCAGAATTCTCGAAGGATATTCCTTCGCATATCGCCCGGGGGTGAAATTTAAAGCTTCCGGGCTGGGCGAGAAGTTGTCGGCGTTACGATGGACGCTGTAGCCGGGGAGGTCTGAGTGCCTTCGCGGATAAAGATAGTTTTGGAACAGCCTTAGTTATGTGCAGATATGTTGGAAACACTCACTGTCCCGAGAGGATTCTCCATTCTGGTGCTTTTGGTATGAATACGGGGACCACCAGATGGGACAGTCGCTTGATTCACAAGTATTATCATGCAAGGAAGCCTTCTCATTTCACTCAGGAATTACAAGGCAGATATAGAAAACAAATACTCGACTATGTGGGCAACAGTCTTTGCGGAATGGCCAAGTTCGGGTGTCAACAAGGCTCGGCGCACACACCTCCCACAGTCTGAGAAACAAAAACAGTGAGCGAGCGCCGAGGAGCCTTAGTGGTATTCATTCAAACACTTACCCTTGGCTTTGACGGACATGCCTGCCCCGAAGACTTGTTCAAATTTGTCGCTATTATCAAGGGGCATGAGCACGGTTATTTGGAGTTGGGCGTTTGATTTGACCGGAAGACATACCTCGAAAGAGTCTTTAGAGTCACCAACAACTCCTGGAAGTCCTAGTCTGACGAGCATCCATGAGTTTGTTGTATATTCACTGGCGCCCGTGGCCCATGGTAGTACTTACACCCGATCACAGTTCCTCTACGCCAAAAATCTTGGCTCGAGGTTCGGGCAATTGCCCACGCCTCGCAGTCTTCACACCGGCGAACTCACTTTGACGCTACAAACTGTCATTGCTCCACATTAATGATGGTGGCCGTTTCCTCATGTCTTGATGCTGGTAGTCCGTAGCCAGAGGGTTCTCAGGATGGGGCCTGTGACGGTGCTGTATGCACAATACACGCCAAACAAGTCAGTGTATCATGAAAATCAGGAGCTGTGTTGAACTCGCCTGTTAACCCATTGTCCGGTGTCCTCCCCCTCGAAAACAAGTACGTACAAAGTATTTCTGAACGTGCACTGTTGAGAAAAGACGCGTTTAGACGCGACGCGTACTACTATGAGGTATAACGGGCTAGTGAGTGCCACCTAATACAAACTGAAGAATGATACACTCACGGTTTTCGTGAAGGCGCGGCTTGAAATTGAAAAGAAAAAGGAGAATTGAGTGAGGTGGAGAGGGAGCCTCCAAAGGCTCAGAATAGGTCCTATTGGAGCAGAACCATTTCCTGAGCCGCTGGAAACTTCAAGGCGTGCTTAGAAAAAAAAAACGAAGGACAGACGAGGAGGCGATCGCCCATCTGCAACTTGCTCTGAAGACCATGGTGGGAGGAGGCAACGCGTAAGCGCGTCAGAACGCGACAGAATAATCATTATTTTCTACGATTTACAAATTATTTACAAGAATTCCCAAGAAAACGGCACCGGACCGATCGCGTGGGCTTACAAATACTTTGTGCGGACTGGGTATCCCCTCGTTGCTGTCACCGAGAAACGAGGAGGCTATAAAACCTTGGTGTTCGCAGCTGACGGCCACGATGGGCAAAAGTAGTCTCGTAGTCTGTCATTGCGTCGGGCACCTGAGATCTGAAGTTCAGGGTGGTGGAAGCGAAGGAAGCGTAGACGCGGCCCGATTATTCCAGCCGCCTGATAATCACATGTCTTTGCAGAGTGTTCCCAGGACGCGTCGTGGGAGCTCATCCATTATAGATCCTGTTGTCCTATGCCTTTCCTTTCCCTAATAACCACCTCCCGACCTACCACCTCTGATGTATTCCAATATCCTCAAAATCTGCCAAGTCAGATGTACATCGATGTTTTTAAATTTATCGAGGGTCTTCTCGATGATACGTACTACATCCTCCAAGTCTATACACTGCTCTAACACTACCCAAGCCCAGTTCTCGTTCAGACCAGCCCGATCCACCACAACCAGCCCAATTTCTTCGTCCTAGCTTCATAATCATTCGACTTTCCCTCTAAAATTTCTGAGAGCGACCGCCAGTGCGGTGAGTATAGAGTGCTTTGAGAGGGCTGATTCGGAGGCCGACGTGCAAACTTGGAGGTGTTGAGCGAATAGAACGGTTGAGTCTGGTGGAATTAAGAGATATACGTGGCTTTGGGAGAGTCGTGACATCGATTGAAGAGAGAGCGTCGAGACGTTTGGCTGATGCAATGAATTGGGTGGATCTGAGCGAGATCTGAATTCGAGTAGTGGTGGAAGATGATTTGGGTACGTACGACAAGTGCAAAGCTCTCGATAGATCCAGCACCTCCACGACAAAAAGATAGACATCGCTGTACCTCTGACTTGGTGGTTTTTGAGGGACATTTGAACTGGCCTGGAGACATTGCTGGGATTTGCCTTGAGGACGTCGAGTCGACATGGGAAGTGGGTGTAAAAGCTACGAGTAATGTGCATCGAGGGCCATCGTCATTGCGTGACCCCGACTGCCAGCAGCGGACGCAGTGCCATCAAGCACATAGACCTCTCTGTTGGCGGCGTAATGCGGGAATGGTGGGAAAATCCACCATAACGATGGTTCCAAGAGGCTAGGTCGACGATTTTGTGAAACTTTCAGCACCAGGAGGATGTTGGCCAAAGGTCTCGATAAAGGCACAAATCTTCCGTGTCTTCCGTGTACCAATAAAAATCCACAAGGAAATAGTCAGTTGGCATAAGAGAGAAAAATGATAGAGCAAAACATACCTGACGACCGAGTCCCATATCAACTATTCAACCGAGCTGCCCCGATCTATTCGCCTCCGTCTAGCAGCGTCCTCCATCTAGATTACCCCGTTCGTGGCATCAATATCGTTTGAGCTGATATTGGCAACGGTGAGTTTTGGGCCGGAGCGCCAAGGATGTTGTCCAAGTACTGCCGGCGGACAATGGTGGACGTTGCGCGCAACGAGCAAGATTGCTTTTTCAGCGTACGCAGCGTTGACCACAACCACCACTCGAAAAGCTCGGATCTTCTGAAATTCGTTTTCTCTACTCGAAACCTCGACATCCTTCGCGCTCCAACTGCGTGACAATGAGAAGAGGCTCGAAGGAGAGGCCGAGGTGTCGGTGATTAACGATTCACGGAGTATGCACCGTCCTTATTTTCACCTTTAGACAAACCCAAAATGAACCTTCACTTTTCGATCCTTGTCCCTGGGACCGTACGACATGGGTGTGGTGGCGGTCAGTTTTAGTGGCAAAGAGTGCGCGTTGGCAGGTCTCTTTTGACCGATCTTTCACCTCATCAAACCCTGATACTCGTTCCGTCGAGGTTCGGGTCTCTCGAGCTCTCCTCAACGCAGAGTATTGTGCGTCTGATTAGGCTTCCACGGAACTCGTCCTGAAGGAGCATGTTCTGGAGGCTGACATTGGCTCAATGTACGTTCCAACTTCCAGTTGCCAGCTCTGAATTGGAGTTTTCACTGACTCGGATTGTAGAATAACATCATGGTCCACCACCGTCGTGAACCCTCGAGACTGTGGTCTCTGATATCTTCTTTCTTCCGATAGCCTTATCGCTTTTCATGCCGAGTGACCTCGAAACAAAAAGGCTTAATCCTGTCGAAAGGTCCCCACGGTAGTAGAGGCTGCAACACCACGAGTGTTAGACAATGGCGCCGTAATCATGGTCCATGAGTAAGAGAGAAAATCGTTCGCGCGGTTCCCTTGCTGATGAGAAACCCTTGGC
Organism: Marasmius sp. AFHP31; assembly: GCA_024721195.1. Classification (NCBI taxonomy): domain Eukaryota; kingdom Fungi; phylum Basidiomycota; class Agaricomycetes; order Agaricales; family Marasmiaceae; genus Marasmius; species Marasmius sp. AFHP31. The sequence goes on from JANHQD010002918.1 coordinate 18,574, forward strand.
CTATGAACAACGTATCGAAACATCAGGAAGATGAGTAACTTTCTGGCGGCCGGTTTCGGCAGTTCTTGGCCTTTCAGCCCAATTTCAGTCATGCTCGCAGGCTGACAGGCTCAAAGGTCCAAAAAAGTTATGCAGATATCTCGCTCAGTGTACCATATCTCATGGTTATGAAGAGATGAGTACCCTCAGCATTGTCTATTCGAGCTGAAAATGATAGTGAGTTTATATTTTGCCTCAGGCAATTGGCTGTATGGCTGGGTTTGTGTGCTAAATCTCAGCCTGCGTAAAAACAGGCATCGCCGGTCGACACCCTGATCCTTAGCATAAACCGGCCAGGAACGGCCAAGACCGGTTTTTTGTGATCTTCCCGATGAAGTTTGCTTCACTTCATCGTCGCGGGTCTAACAATGTACTTTATTGCGAGTACCTACCGGCATCTCAGCTCCATCATCAACCCTAAGATCTGCTACCCTTGTTGTCGAAAGCGAAACGGTACCAAGATGGGTAACTCGGAACTGTCTGAAACGAAATTTCAATATTCCTTTCACCCATTTAGGCGAAAAGATGCCCGGAGTTCACGCCCCGGATGGATGGGAGGGAAGAGAAGAAAGCTGGTGCGCTTAACCCTTCCCCAGCGTCACAACGAGGACTAATCATCATTCCGATTACCCTCTAGTTCATGCTCTTGTAGCTTGCTTTTACTTGCTTTCACCGCCTTCCCCTGCTCTGCGGACTATGTCACGCCTAGTTTTGATGTTTAGCTTTTCTTCAGGTTCAGGTAATATGCATTCTTGACCTATATCCAAACATGCTCGTATTACGATAATCTCCAGAAACCTGTCATCAGTGTGGTCGATTGGAAGTGATACAAAGTCGATGCAGTTATTGATGAAGGGTTAGAAGAATCTGGGCAGGATTCCGCTTCCGCTACATGAATCTTTGTGGTAATCGACGCCAGCTTACCTTAACTATGGGCCGCAATCCTTAGGAAACCTTAACTTACCTTAACTTAACTCCACAGAAGCCCATTTGAGTGGTATGACTGTAAATTTCACAAATTAAATAATTATTTTTGTATTCTAGATAAGTGTGCATTATACAGGGGGGGTCTGGGGGGTGTGCCCCCCAGTTTAGGGGTTAGGCTTAGGGGTTAGGTTTAGTGGTTGGGCTTAGTGGTTAGGCTTTGGCTTAGGGATTAGGGTATGGGATAAGAGGATCAGAATAGTGGGGGTCTGGGGGGGCACCCCCCAGTTTAGGGGTTAGGCTTAGGGTTGGATTTAGAGCTCTAAAAGCTCCTAAAAGCGAGTTAATTTTAAGTTAAGTTAAGTTAAGGTTTCCTCAGGGCGGCGGCCCAGAGTTACGTTAAGCTAACAGTCCAGTAGTCTTTGTCGCGTTTGGTTGACCTTGACCTTTGGGGAAAGGGCTCCAAAAAATGGACTCGGGAAGCTAGAGATACGCACTGAACGAGAGGGGAAACGTTCACGAAGGGAAGGAAGATCGAATAGAAACCAAAAGTCGTAACGAATAACCTGCATCTTCGACCGAAAACAACCTCTCAATGGGCTCGACGCTCTTCCCAGTCTGTTACTATAGATCTGCCCGTGTCGCGTACACCTCCGCTGACTTCAACGACAACCCAACCCCGTCTAGACGTCCATCCAAAAGGTTTTCTGTGCGCGTCCGCTACGCAATACCAAGCACGCCAACCAGATCAGCGAGGTTCTGATCCTCTCCGCCCCGGGAAGAGGTCGAAACAGCGGTGACAACGTTTGCGCCGAATGTTGTATCCCGCCCGAACATTCTCACCAGCCCACTATACCGAGGCTTTGGTCCACGAGACTGAACAATACTCACACTATCTCGGGTCGTCTCTCCCGTGCCCCCCTATCCTGCGCCCCAAGATTCATGAATTGAATCAAATTCCTCTTCGGCTCGTCAAACCAACTCGATCCATCCAATTGAAACATAACACCACCAGCCCCGAAGCAACGACAGCTCCCACTCTTCGCCCTGATCACACTGACAAGCTCGACATTATCTTCCCAATCCTTCTTGAACGATACACCCTCAAACGAGGAAAAGCGACGTTCAACGTGTACAGATGATCCCTTATAGTGGATCTCGTTCGGCGGGAGCACCACCCGTTTTCACTTTCGAGTTTTTCGGTGGATTAGTCGAGTCAGCGGTAGAAGGCCCCTTGTTGGGTTGAGAGAGGGTTAGCGATGTATCTCTTTGAGCCCGAACAGGGTCGAATTACCTAAACACAAAAGGCGCATCAAGTCAACAGGAGGGAAGGTTGAGAGACGCGTACCCTACTCGTTTCCATATTCATAACCGCTCAAAACACTTCCCTAACCCTGTTTGCAGGTATGGAGAATGAGAAAACTCCTGAACAAATGACGAGAGCCCAGCCTTTCTTTACAGCGAAGCCCAGATTTGTTCTCACCTCGCCCGTAGAAATGTACTCACGCCAACTATGGGATACCCCATTGTCGACGTCGACGGTGTCTTTGATGTGTAGTAGCGAGTCGATCGGCTCGTCTGTGACAATGTAGATGACGCCGTTGTACAAGTAGGCTTGGACTGCGTAACATTGTGATCAGTACAACGGAGCCAAAAAGAAAGACAAGCAACGCACCATTAGCATATTTGACAATTTGGGTCAGAGGCCCCTTCCACCGTGTCTCTGTATCGTTCTCATCCTATTCAATTGTTCCTATGCACCTGCTCACCAAAACCTACAGTCTCCCGAAACCGTCTTCAAACTCGCTCTCTCGCCTCATCTCCCGTCCAAAACCATATAGACCGCCAACACTGGTAATCCATCGTTTCCTTCGGCTGTCCGACCTTTACTCTTCAATTATTCGAAGGAGATGAAACTTTTTTCGTGGATGTAATATCGGGTCCTTTTGAATGAGCATGAGCCTTGTTTCTCGGAGAGCGCCCCGTATAAAAATTCGTCGATTATAATAGCAATTGACTGCGACCGCCGTAGCCAGTCGAGGCGCTAATATGCATCAGAGAAACGGAAAGGTTGCTAGGATATGCGGTATCGTCTCGAAGACCAACAAAGAGGAGATATGGGAACGTTGAGTTGAGAATGCTTTGGATGGGAAACGCAAGTTTTCTGGGCGTTGGTGGTAAGAAACTGAGAATGCCCCGAGGGTGGTCGTGTGCTTGAGTCGCGCTGCTAGGCCCCATGTGCCTGCAGTGACCGATCTCTCGGACTGACGACGACATTGTCAATCGAGGCTAGCATTTACAAGCTCAAATTTGGTTGATTTATTGACATTTCATGCAGAAAAGAGGTACACTCACTGGTTGGAAGAGAACCAAACAGTTTCGGAGGCGAGTGAAGTACGATAGAAACCTCGCAGGCGCGGCCATAATAAGCCCCCCCACGGATTTCCAACTTGGAACTGAGCCATCACTCAATATTCGCTCTTCTGAAAGCTAACGGGATCCCAACTGTTGCCGTTTGGCGGCTCATTCTCAACCATCAGGTTTCAGTAACACTGTATGGATGCGGCAAGCTCACCTCCGAACCATTATCGAGCTCAAAGCTCTGGCGATGCTAGCAATATAAATTTGGAATGATCATCACTGACAGACTCATAATACGAGGTTAATTTAGCTTTGACCACGCGTAAATCGCGGCGATATTGGGAGTCCTCAGTAGGGAAGTGACGCCTGGCAGGATCATTTCGAGATCAGATGTGTCGCACTTCTCCGGAAGGGTCTTTCTACTGGACTGTTAGCTTAACGTAACTCTGGGCCGCCGCCCTGAGGAAACCTTAACTTAACTTAACTTAAAATTAACTCGCTTTTAGGAGCTTTTAGAGCTCTAAATCCAACCCTAAGCCTAACCCCTAAACTGGGGGGTGCCCCCCCAGACCCCCACTATTCTGATCCTCTTATCCCATACCCTAATCCCTAAGCCAAAGCCTAACCACTAAGCCCAACCAC
>JANHQD010002919.1:7938-56295 GCA_024721195.1 Marasmius sp. AFHP31
ACCCGAACCTTCACGAACTTCTGTCCCTCAGAGTTCGTCGTGATCAAGACTTGGTCGACGATCCCACTCTCCGTGCTCTTAAGCGGCGTCGATACATCTCTCCTCGAATGTGTCCGCGTTCGCTGGCCCAACTCCTCACTATCCGGCGGGATGGGAGCTGTTTTCCCAATGATGATGTCTTCGCCACGAACACCCGTACCAGGAGCGATCAGCCCGTCGTCCTCGAGCTTGTCGTACGTTCCGTGCTTCATGCGCAGCGTGTTCTCCCTCAACGGCTTCTCGAACTCCTCCAGCTGCTGAACACCGCTCTTCTTCTCGAGGTCCATGTAACTTCGGTAGTAGATACTTCGGAATAGACCTCGGTCGATAGAGCTTTGGTTCATGATGACGGAGTCTTCCTGGTTGTAACCACTGTAACATAGAATAGCGACGATGGCATTTTGACCGGCGGGTAACTCTCGGAACTTGAGGTACTCCATAGAGCGCGTCGTTGCCAGAGGCTTCTGAGGATAGTAAAGGATATTCGCCATGGTGTCCATCCGAATGAGGAAGTTGGTGAGGAAGATACCCATCGCTTGCTTGCTCATAGCGGATTGATAGGTGTTACGAGGAGACTAGAAAACCAAGTCAACAAACCGCACAAACAGCAAGGATAGTGCCTTACCTGATTGTGATCCGAGAAAGGAATGATACTAGCACAGATACCGAGAATCATACTCGGGTGAATCTCGCAATGGGTCCAAGTATGAGCATGATCCCCGCCTTCAAACGAGCAGCCGGGTCAAACTCTCCATCATTGGCATGAGGATCAATCCCTTGCGACTGTAACCGCGAGTTCTCCAGATCCTCCGGCGTCATCGAAATCATAAGTCTCCTCCTCAGCATCCAACAGCTCGACAATCCCTCCCTTCACCAGCTGCTCCCACTTATACTCCGCCCCTTCATCATTCTGCCCATTGGCTATCCACCGTACGTGCTTCTACGAAACAGCAGCAGCAGATTCTCAACAATAAACAACGGCCTGCAAACCCTTCCAGCATCCGTGTACAACCTCAACTCCCTCTCCCAAATATCCCTCACCACAGAAACCTCCGGACTAATGTCACGATCATCCTTCCTCCTCAACTTCTTAATCGTCTTCGACAAGTTGGCTGGGTCCCGATGAACACCCATTCACACCCCTTCGTACACGGCGTCGACGAATGCGCGTTCTCCTCCAACGACTCCAGCCCCCACTCTTCCAAAAAATCGATGACTGGGGCAGAGTACGATCCGACGGAGATACACGTTATCAGCGCGAGGTTCTTCACCAGACCACAAGTTTGTCCTTCTGGTGTTTCGGCGGGGCACACCATCCCCCAATGAGTGTTGTGGAGCTGACGCGGCTTTGCGATCTTCCTCCACGACCCAACGGGGTGCTACACCGACGGAGATGCAAGAGCGCCGACACGTAGGTATATCGGTTCAGTACCTGCGACGACATCTTTTGAACCGGCCTATCCATTGATAGTAGAAGGCCGATGCAGTATCTTGATACTTCGAGTGACTATAGACGTTGATTATCCACGTGTTATCTGCATGCCGGGAGAGGTGTTGGATGTGAACAGAAAAAATTCTCGTTCCGGGTGCGAAAGGGAGGACGGAGGGTTTTGTCGGTCTCGCCAACATCTACTCGAACGCATCCCGAACCGGTTGGAAGTGAGCACGCCAAGACGGGATATGGGGTTTCAAAGAAGACGAGGACATCGAAAGGAATAGAAACGTTCGCCATCGTCGGATGAGTGTCGAGTAGGGAATGGCCGTACAAGCGGGCGACTGGAGAATAGGAGGGGGTGCCCGTGTGTATGAAGGTGAGGAGGACTGGAATAGAGCGTGAAGCGGTCCCTAAAGAAAGCACCACGATTATCGATGAAGTCAGGCGCAACTTCACGGTCCTGAATGACGAAACCGTCGCCTATACACGGCTTCAGCGTCTCCAGCATCTGAATATCCTGCATGTCGTAGCAGATGTACTCGAGGATGTCACGGTCGGAAATGACACCGATGGTGCGGAATACGGCCCAAGCTTCCAAGCTGAAAATGCTCATGAAGCACTTGAGCGGACGTAAAAGAGGTCGTGAACTTGTAGAAAGTTCCTGCTTGTGATGGAAGAATTTGACCTGGAACTGACCGATGGTCTTCCTAACCTTCCCGACCGCACTACGAGGTTCTGCCAGGAAGTTGGTGTAATTGTGAGCACGCCACGAAGATGTGACAAAGGTCTCAAGAGCGGGGACACCCTGAGGAATAGAATGGTTCGCGATCGCCAAAGTATTCAGAGTCGTAGAGGCACTCGTTGAGGTCGTATAGGTTCTGGTCTTGGAGGCCGCGAAGGATGGAGGTAACATGATAGGCACCTGAGCGGCAGAGGAATCACTGTTCAGGAAACATCCTGCGCGTTTGTGAGTGAAAAGTTACACACCTTTCCTATTCAGACCTTCGTTCCTTCTGCCCCGCTATCATTCACTGTCTCCCACACCCTGTTTCATCTCGATGTACAGCGGCGCGGAGTACGTCAGGTTCCTCAACCGGGCCTCTTGCGGGAAAACCGGTACAACCAATCCATTTGCCTCTGTGACGGTCGGCCTCGAGAGGTAGATCTGTCCAAAATTGATTTCATATCCCCTGCTCTAATCCGTCTGTTGCCCGTAAAACTGCTCCGCCTGGTCCAGAATAAGATCGAAGTTTTCATCCACCAGCTCTTGTATCGTCGTTTGAACGAATTCGTCGAAGGAGTCCAGCTGCTGACGGACAAGACCCTTCTGCTCGAAGAAACTGGACATAGACGGCCAGCAATCCTCCTGCGTTATTTTCCCGTAGCCATCTTGATCTTCTTCGTCGTAGCCAAAGTCAGCGTCGTCGTAAGAATAAGGGTCCTGAACAACGTCGACTTCTGAGAGCAAAACGTTGTTCAGGGTAGTATAAACGAATTCATCGAGTGCATACCTTGGCTCAAGCGCTCATGCTTCGGGTCAGCAGCGCAGCTGTCAACGAACAAGACGCGTCGTAGAGGCAAAGAGAGAGGAGCGATGTTTTTGGGGATATAGTAGATGGTTTCGACCTTTAGCGACTGAAAACATCTCGACGGAGAAGGCGGGGGAGGGTGGTGCCGTTTAGAGTTTGGAGGGGAAGTTGATGGGAGGAAGGTGGAAGAGGATGGAAAACATCTTCCCCAGGTGGATGGTGGGTGAGTTGGGTGAAGGCGACTGCGAGGGGGAAAGAAGTCCAGTCGGGGTGGCCGAAAATCTACCGAGAATCACCTGTTTGGGCAGGTGGGTGGATGTTCAAACGTTCACGTTCAGAATTCATCGATAGGTGCAACGAGCTGGGAGGGGAGAGAACGGGCAAACGCGGGAAATTGATATTGAGTGGTCGAAGAGGGGCGAAGTTTACTTTTCACTCACAGTAACGAGTCGCCCAATTTGCACGCCGATGGTGTTTTTATCGGCTGGTTGACTTGGAGATGTTTCGAGGCTTTGGTGGTGATGTTTGTTGATGACGGTCCGAGTTCGAGGCTGATGTGAGCGCCTGTTAGACGCGACACAAGTCTTCCTCGATGGTCGATGACCGGTACCCCAAACCAGACCGCGAGCACCGACATTTTCCCCAGCTCTACCAACATTATCGGTTTTCGATATGGTGTAGCTTGTTACAGAGGAATTTTGCCTGAGTCGGCGCTGCGCTCACAATTCTCTTTCGTCCTCTGATAGGGACCCAAATCTCAACACATCTCTCAATACCCCACACAGGCTGCCAGTGCTAGTGAGCGGTCTCGTCATTCAATACTCATTCAATTCTGACCTCTCTGTTTATCGATAGCCCTTTTGCCAGGGTGCCTCTCCCCGGCGTTCCCCCTTCCCGTTGTATTGTTGGGAGCCCTTCAACTGCCATGTCCCTCTCTCCCTCTCCTCTCACTTGGAACCTTGTATCCAGCTCTCCCCAAGTATCCGAAATGCTAACGAGGTCTCCAGAGTCGAAACATCTACAGAAATCGTTGGAAGGAGATCTTCAAGAATATTGAAAATCACCACCAGCGCAAGAAGGCAGAGTAGTCGTTGAAGATGCGGAGGTGGAGGATCACGTATGAGCTCTCAAGTTGCCGCACATCCCTTTCAAATTCTATCCCGACGCGCCGATGTCTGTACATGAGCTGGGATCGTTCTCGAGGGATCCCGTATTGAGACAACGACTGGACGAGACATTCAGCGGGAGAAATACGTGCGTTCTAAGCCAAATACAAATGCTTAGGTACTGACGACAACACTTCGGATAGCCGTTAAAACACATGCCATGCAGCTTCCTCATCGACGTCTCAGGCTCTGGGAAGACTCGACAGATGTACTAAGGCTGTTGTAGAAACCGGACTTGGTACTTCACCACTTGGACTGGATTAGGTGCCTTCGGTGTCCAAGACCTATACAGCACCATCGAGACAAGACTCCCCGACAGAAAGGGCTTCATACCGCACATTTCCTCTGGTCTAGATGAGACCACAAAGCGCCCCATGTCCACCAACCTTATTTCAGCCGATGTCACCTTCAGTTCATTGGTGCTGGTTCGCCTTCCTACCCTCAAGACATTCCTCGAGGCAGTTTCGAGGACACCTCGGTCTGAGGATGCTGACGTCAACCGGAGAAAGCTATAGCTAGAAGTGCAGGCTCGATATCCCTCGAGCATCGATCTGAGATTCGATGGCACTTCCGCCCGCAAAAGCCTCCAATCATCGGTGGGGGGGAACGTTCAGATACCACAGGATGTATTCACACGCCTCAACACTGAGCCGCATCGCCCACTCTTCGTTGTCGTGGACCAGGCGCAGATTGCGATGAACAATCTCGCGCAACGGAAAGCACCACTCCGTCCTGAAAGTCATTATCAGGACCTGGAGAAAGCGCTTGGAGGCATCCCAGTCTCTGTTTGCGCTCGTGGTTGCCGGTTCACGAGTCCCTGCTCTGCATCTCAGCGTCCCTTACGATTGGGACGACTGGGTGTGGTCATCCAACACTGGTGCTTTCGACGAAGTAAGGTATGGGGAATATGTGCGGCATTACCTGCCCCCCACCACGGAGTTTTGGAACAATTGGTTCAATGTATGTGGGACAGGCTCCGAGGCAGGTACGTCAAAATCATTCGTCCATGGATCGTTAGTTACCTAGTTGATTTGCAGATAATGCGTCCTTTATTGGGTAGTAACTCGTAACACAAATCCAGCATCCTCACCCGCAACTTTATGCCTACGTGCACGCCCTCACCGGGAAGAACTACTGGATACTAGAGGCTGATTCTAAGGGTGCCGGCAGATAATGCCCTTCCACAAGTTCAAATTTCATTTCCAGATCTGTATGTCATCTCCCGAACGTCTTTATCTCGGTCGTGAACTTGACGTACCTCGCAGGTCCGTCAGGGGCTGCATGATATATACGCGAAGCATTACTTTCGCTTCTGCTCCGGGGTGATATCTTTGCTACCTCGCTGAAAGACCAAGACGCAGAATCTGTCGTCTCAAATCCGTACGGACGGTTCACGGATACTCGGTTTAACACCATCACCATCGACGAACCTACCTTGTTGGCCGGAGGAGGACAGTTCTTCGGTGTCAGGTCAGATCGATCCATCGCCAATTCTGACTATCTCTGCAAATGTATATCTGTACCAACGCTCCGCCCCCGCCATTCCGCTGCTTGCTCGGCTCTGTGTCGCCTCGGCACTCGACGCTCCCCGTGGGTGAACCTTCAGTGACAACCCCACTACATCGCAACCTATCAATGCTTGATGGAACACCAGACCTTCCCTGTTATTCACAGAGCGTGCCTGCTATGGTCGCCGGGAAGTGGCACTCGAAGGATTTCTCTCGGCGTGTCGCGACATGGACTCGTTACCCCAGAGGATGTTCTCAGGTGGCTGAAATCCAGAACGACCACGTTCTGTGTGCACACCCCTGACGATGGAATGGCGATTTCAGTGTTTATACTCAAAGTCACGCAGGAGGAGAGGGTCTGGGTATTCCTCAATGTCGTCTCGCCCAATACTGAGGATGGAGGTACCGGGCTTGACGAGAAGATGAGAGCTGCCGCTGAAGCCTGTCTCCCTCACAACGTATTCGGAGAACCTGTGAGACCCTATCGCATACTGATCGCTACAGTGACTGAATGTTTTTTCCGGCAGAGTTCGGAGATCGAGAAGACTCCCAAGTCGCTTTCCAAGCTGTCTCGCAATGCCGGTGAACTCGGAGTTTGATCCTGGTGTCGTTCTCGAAGGCCCTCGATGTACTACATTTGCCTCCCGATCCGATATCGTCAGTAGTCTTCTTCAACATAGATACAATTCGGGAATTTACCAAAATCTACAATTGGAGAAAATTCTCAAGTGTACAATGTCGAATCTTGTACCGATGGTTCCCTCATCACCAGCCGATTCTTGCTAATTGTAGCCAGTTTTTCTACCCAACGTTGACAGGGTTCCTAACCCCTCTGAACTCGGAAATACGCAGGTCCAGTGATACTTGACGACGAAACACTCATGTTTGCCTCTCAAAGTCCAAATTTCCTAACATCAGAACCATCTCGTCGAATTTTTCTTCTCTGCAATTCAGTCACCCTCAAGATGACCAGGTCCTTCAAGTTGATCACATGGAGTGCTCCACTCGTTGTTCCCCTCGTCCTCGCGTCTTGAGCTTAGGGTAGTATTCGAAACGATTTACTCGATCTACATCCTCCCTTTCTCTTCCTTCCACGTAAAATCAGTTCGTAGATGGTCGCAAGGTATTGACGATCTGTAGAATGTAGTGGACAATGTGTGATATTTCACTAGAGATGGTACTAAAGACAACCTGTCTCGTGCGATTGGTCTTGCTATAAACTACCAGGTAAAGTGGCCCTACTGTTGACCAGAAAAAGGCAGGAGAGTAGCTATTGAGGAGGGAGTCAGCGATAAGACTTGCTTCAGAGCCACCTCCCGGGCCCCATACCTTCCATAGACCAGTCTGCCAAGCCAATTCACGCACGTGAATCGTCCGAATCGTCCGAGTCATCTGAATCGTCCAAATGATATGAATTGCCCATGTCTTGTGTCCAGCCCCGTCTGTTGTTTCGTGCCCACTGCTTCCAAGGCAAAGCGCGAACCTGCGCTTTCAAGGCTTTGCCTTCTTCAGCAAAGCTGGCTGGAAAGGTCTGTCAAAGAGAAAAACAATCAATTGTGGTACAATACAAGGATGAGGGGGAATCAGAACCCAGAAAGATCATACCCACCTCAATCCACCCAAGCATATTCTTCCTTGCTTCCTTTCCATACCCAGAATCGATCCACATTTTCGAACAACCTTTCGCGAGCCCAAAAAACGTCCGGCAGAGCAAAAGCAGCTCCTGATCAAGACAACAGTGTTTGAGTAGTGACGAGTACACCATGTTCAAAAAGCACCACCTCAAGTCATTAATGGTGTTGTTGTCTTCCGCACCGCTCTGGGCAAGCTCCTCAAAAAGGGAGACGTAAGCCTTGACAAGCTGCCTACAGGCTTCTCGGTACGCAAGGTGCCCTGGATCACTCGACCTGCTCCCTCCAGAGAGATCACAGTCGCAGTCTGTGAGGTGCACATCGTCGACATCACTGGGCTCCGACTCAACCTGTTTAACCATAAATGGATGTCCGACAGCCCTGCCGACAATGTGATTCACGACGTCCTTTCGTGGAGGAACACCCGGGGAGCATACAAGATGGAAACATCCAGGGCAGTTCTTAAATTTGTGGACGAGGCGCTCCACAAGATCAAGACGCTCCTCTTCCTTGGCCATCTCGCGGTTGTGAGCTTCAACCTCACTTTGGCCATTGTCGCAAGATGGATGGCTGTCGGGTTTGAGACGTGCATTCTTGCTGACCTTTGAGTGGGTTTCCGCTGCTTTCTGCCTGTCTGAGGTTTCACGGATTCCGGGGCCATCCTAGTCGTAAATACACTAAGCACAAAAGCGAGCACAAAGGGGGAAAGCAGTCAGTCCAAACTCACATACTTCTCCACCCATCGTATCAGCTCCTTGAATACACTATCCCATTCCTTATATCCAATTTTTGTAGACGTGGAGGCAAGGTCAACATTCCACAGATCATACAATAGATCCCGAGATGGTTTAGGAATCGACGTGCATAGATTGATCCATCCTATGAAGAAGCCCAGGGTTCCATAGGAATAGAGTTGACTGGAGCTGTCAATGCACGCAGAAAAAGGTTCAGTACTCGCGACAGTGGAATAGAGGATAGGTGTCTTCGTACCTGTACTTCCGCACTTTGCTGGTCATCAGGTTCTGGAGCCACTGTCGCGCAATGACATACTTCTGAGTGTCAATATTGATGTGGAAATGACCCGACCTAGCCCGGTCGAGCAGATACTCCCTGAACGATGTGTGGTGCACCTCGATCATATCGTCCCAACTACGGATGTTCAACACGGAATGCATTCCCCGTAATGTCAAGGCTACTTGTCCCGCGGGCAGACCCAGAATCAACTCAATGACTGCCGGAGTTCGTTTTAGATCCACCCCTCGCGTTCCCGAAAGGACAACAATGGCCGCAAGGATGGAGTGAACCTTGTCAGGGTTGCGATTGGCCATGAGAATAATGTCGTAGAGTGTGTCGAGCTCTTGGTAGGGTGAAGCTCCTAGTTGTTGATTCGAAGCGCTTTCGAGCACGAGACGAAGCTGATCCACCGGATAGTTGTCACTGTGCGATATGAATCTGGAGACAGTTGCTGCATAGACGAATTGGCTGCAAGATTTGTCCACTAAAGTCTCTAGCTCCTCCTCCGTGGGCCAGGGATTTGGAAACGGGACTTGGTCGTACTTGGGGCTGTTGACTATTTCTTGGAATTGGTGGCGGTAGTACTTCATGATATCTTCGGCAGGCTTGAAATCCTTGGTCAATGGGATAGACTTCGAGAGTCCGGCGAGATGATCAGCGGCGAAGGCTTCTCGAAGCCATGCTTCTGGACGACTGCAAATCAGGAACCGTAAAGGGAAATGAGGAGAATCGTGAAACGCAGATTGAATCATGGAGAGAATGCGTTTCTGGGTCTGCTCATCGCCACATTCGTCTAAGCCGTCTATAATGACCAAGTTGGGGATCTCTGGTTGATCGGGGACCTCTGGTTGGTTGGAGACCTTCGGTTGGTTGGCATTGCTCTGCTGGTCGGGGTTCATCTTTTTCGCTGGCGAATGCTTCCCCAGAAATTTTGATATACGCCCTGACCATTTCTGGCGGAGAGATGGTTTCTGAGGCTTCTGGAACGGGAGAGGTGTCTGGAGTGGTAGAGGTGTCTGGAGCGGCAGAGGTGGTCGGTGTACGTGCGGCTTCACGATGAGTTCCCGAAATTGGTCCTCCATTCGAGCTTCCAGTATCTTCGGGTTGTTCGAAATCCTCTGGTCGATTAAAGTTTGGCAAGATGGGTTTGTTACGACAAGACCATGTGCAATAGTGAGGACAAGAGCTGAAGGATTGTTTCGCCTTGGGTCGGATCGGAAGAAGAAGAACGAAGTGACCAGACGGCCTTTCTGTTCACACTCTTTGGCAACCGTCATGGCGATGGCGGTTTTTCCGACGCCCGCAGTTCCAGAGAGCCAGCAGATCGGAAGCTCCTTTCCTTTGGCCAAGATCCACTCCCAAATGATCCTGAGGACTTCTTCGCGGGTTCCAGGAAGACATTCCCCTCGGTCATACTGTTGCTCTGCGTCATGTGAAGCTCCGACACCCGCAACTGAGTCCCAGAGAGCTTTGAGTGCTGTAGCGATAGAGTCATGGTCATCTCCACGTTCGGCGGAAATGAAAAACCAGTGACTCACGATGGGAAGTAGCTGTATTGAAGCTATTCACAAAACTGACATTAACGTTCTGAGTGCCAGCAGCGTTGTTGTTGTTCTGCAGACCCGAGCTGCTTTGGTGGTTTTGTATGCTCGTACTCATGACCAGGGCGTCAAAGATGCCGAACAGGAAGGACTTTCGGGGATAGTTGGCTGCGAAGCCTTCAAAGCTTGGCGGATGGAAGGATGACGATTATGGAAGACAGAGAATGTCGAGAGGAAGAGGGGAAGAGGGGGAGGGGGGGAGGGGGGGAGGGGGGAAGCTGGTGAAGGCTAGGAGGAAGGTAGAAGAGGAAGGAAGAAACGACTTTGCCCAGGTGGATGGTGGCTGGCTGGTGAACACGTTGTGACGGCGTGGATGTGGTGAGGAGGACTGCGAAGAGGGGAGAAGTCACGTGTTGGGCTGGTCAAGGCGACCCTGTGCAGTCATTCATGGTAATCACTGCAGGGACGGAGGTGGTGTCGCCGACGAGGATTCAGAAATGCAACTCCCCCAGATCAGCCAACGAGCGGCGAGAGATGGGAGGTGGGCGATATCGGATTTAGGCTATTATTACAAACATTCAGGATGTCTAACGCACACCATTTCCACCCACCCCCCCTCATCCGCCCGCTGAATTTGCACGTCGACGCCAGCCTTTACCCGGTTATTGGCTGGAAGACGCGAAGGCCTTGTTTTTCACGTAAAGGTAGAGAGGGAATGGATTGTGGATCGGCTTTGTTTGTTGATGACGGTCCGGGTTGGAAATTATGACGATGTTTTTGGGGATATGGTGGATGGTTTCGACCTGCAGCGACTGAGGTAGCCGAGGTCATCAATCGACAAAACATCTCGACGGAGGAAGGTGGGTAGGAAGAGGAGAGAGTTGGGAGGGGCAGTTGATGGGAGGTGGGTGAGTTGGGTGAAGTCTAGTCGGGGTGGTCGCCACTCTGTCATGGGATTATCCAACGTCCACAGTAATCATCTGTACGCCCGTGGGCCTGGTTCGTCCATCGATGGGAGAGGAGATGTTTTGCCCAAACCGGTCTTTGGTCGTTGGCGAGCGCTTATTCAACGACGCGAACTCTTCCTTTCTCCCCACGATGACACGCGCAATAGGGTAGTCAAACCTCCGCCCCGTTTCCAATCAAGTCACTCACTACCTCCCCAATCTTGGATAACTCGAGGAAGAGAATAATGAATTAGGCTTAAGCAACCGAATGTATTTGAAACACAACGATAAACGTCAAACCAACTCGACAGCCTCAGAGGGAAACCTCTCGAATGAACGTCCTGGATATCGTCAGGAATGGCGGTCTCACAGGTTCGTGTACAATCCTCGTATGTGGTGTTCCTTCGTCTTATGCTGGCCTACACTCATTACCCTTCTGCTACCCCGAAGTCTAGGTTCACCCTACATCAATTGCTCAGACTCAAAACTCCAGATCACTCATTTCACCGCCCTCGTATCAGTACCTTGGAATAGGCAAAGCGAAGCACGAGCACGGCGGAGTGAATGGCCTCGAATCCGGATCAAGTTGACCCCAAGCCAGATCGCGAGCACCATGCAATCGACGTCTTCTCTAATCACTGGGTGTCGGTGGTGCTCCTCCGATTCCGAAGCCGTGAACATGACGAGGAAGGAATGTGTCAAGAAGGAGACGGGAAGGTGGCTGGCGCTCATGGATCGGCTCCTCAAGCAGGAGGCGAAGCTGAGAAGCAAGGAGTTCGAAGCTAAGCCGTGTCTCAAAAAGCGAGAAGGGACCGGAGAGGAGTTTGAGCCTGGACTGTCATGACCCAAGTTTGGAAAACGTCTTCGTTGACGAACCAGACCCTACCAAAATAGTAAGTTCAGGTAGTCTGAATGTCTCTGGGCCTGCTTACCCATATCCGTTCATCTAGACGTGCATTATCGACTGGGAGCCTCCACGACCACGAGGCCTCTCTGGCAGGCAGCCCACCTTCTAGCTTTCCTCCAGACAAGCCCGGTCACGGCGAAACTTTTTTCGAGAAGTCTTGGTAAAGATAGCGGCTGACGTATCTGCGCAAACCTCATCCTCGAACGGTATCCAGTCGCAGTCTAGCGATCCCCTGCCGAGTGACTTGGGAACTCTTGCTCATGAGTGGTTCTACCTCAAAGCCACTGGGATGCGACTAAGGATGGCTCGTCGGTTTGTCGAGTGGGACGGTTGGGAGGAAGGGATGGCAGAGAGTATGCTTGGCTCGGAAGAGTTCGAAGAAGATTGGTTCAAGGGAGTGGAATACAACGCGGACTCTGCCCTTTAGAGTCCTCGATGGGGGGAGGCGAACTATTGGCGCGGGTCATCAATAATGGCACTGTACCGTTGAACACTGTTACGAACGGCGGCAATGTGGAGGAAACCCGTAGCGAATCATCACCCTCTGACTCGTCCTCTTCGTCGTCTGAGGACAGTGGGCTTGGAGTAGGACGTCCTCCAGCTGTCAAAGCTGTGAATGCGCTTGTAGCACTTCGGAAAGCGCCATCGAACAAGAAACATAAAAAGAGGAGATATCTGCGGTGGGCGCGGTGGGGAATCGGGGCGAAGGCTGGAAGCTTGGTCGACTGTTCATGGTCATGAGACTGTGACAGGTCGGTGGATGGCCCACCTTGGCCCAAGAGAACGATGAAGACTCGGCTGGCCACTGAGCTATCAAGGACAACGATAAATTTCGTCAATCCAGCTCTGACGATCACCAAGCGAGTCTTTTAGGGTGAGTGCCTCGGGCATCGTCAGGACCGTTGGCCTTGCAGGTTCGGATATAGGTTTCCAGGTGCGTTGTGTTTTCTTTAGTCTTCCACTAGCCTGCACTCATTACCGTTCCACAAACTCCCAGTCTGTCTCATCCACCTACAGTGGCCAGATAACCGGTGTGCGCGAACGGACACTTCAGAATCATTGTCGAGCCCGCCTTCATAACCTTTATAGGGACCTGATCTGCCCACGAGCGAAGGTGTCCGTACGCCCAGTCTCTCCCACGGGAGAGGGTTCTTTGACCCCACACAGGCTTTCGTTGGCCCATTCGCAAAAGGGACAAGGAACTCAAGGAGAAAACTTTGCCGCGTATTGTCCCAGGAGATTGGCTTTCATATCCTACGCATACTTGACACTCAAAGTAGATACATAGGTACGGATATCTTTAGTCCCGTATCCGTCCTGAGGAAACAGTATACAAACGAGCCGCAATGTTCATGCTTTGTGATTCCTAGAGGCCGAGCCTGTGAGCAACGATACATGGGGACTGAAGGTTGAATAAACCTACCTGGAACACCTTCGCGGCGTAAGGGATATATAATTGCGAACCAGCGGTCTTGTTCTTGCAAGCACGACACTCAAAGTTTTGTTTTACCTGTACATGGGGGTCAGCAAACGATAAAAGAGAGAGCGAGGGTCACATACCAGGTTCGCAATTGCAGTCAACCCGCATCTGGAGTAACATATATCAGACAGACCGTCCAACAGAGACAAAGTGCAATACCCACATATCGCACACATGCAACCGGTACACATCACTAGCTTCAAACAACCGCTCCTTCAAGAACCCAGCAATCCCATGAGAAATCATACAATCACATTCCATCTTTCCGAAACGAAGTCCACCGTCACGACTACGACCCTCCACAGGCTGCCTCGTAAGAATCTGCACAGGATCTCTCGCTCGAGAATGAATCTTGTCATCCACCATGTGCTTTAACCGTTGGTAGTACGTCGGTCCCAGATAGACTTGCGCCTGTAGTGTGCCCGTGGTACATAACCTCCAACCCATGAGATTGGTACCCCTTTTGCCGCAAGAACATAGACGTGAGATCAGCGAAGGGCGTCGCATCCCCTTCATTACCGATCAAAGTCGCCACCTTTGACAACAAACACTCCACCAAGTGTCCGATCGTCATATGAGAAGGAATAGCATGAGGGTTGATGATGAGATCCGGAGTAATCCCCTCTGCCGTGAAAGGCATATCCTCCTGCCTAAACGTGGTACCAATCGTACTCTTCTGCCCGTGCCTCGAAGCGTACTTGTCTCCAATCTGAGGAATGCGCGTCGAACGGACCCGAACCTTCACGAACTTCTGCCCCTCAGAGTTCGTCGTGATCAAAACCTGGTCGATGATACCCCTCTCCGTGCTCTTGAGCGGCGTCGAAACACCTCTCCTCGAATGTGTCCGCGCACATTGGCCCAGCTCCTCGCTATCCGGTGGGACGGGAGCCGTTTTCCCGATGATGATATCTTCGCCACGAACACCCCTACCAGGAGCAATCGACCCGTCGTCCTCGAGTTTGTTGTACGCCCCATGCTTCATGCGCAACGTTTTCTCAAACTCCTTCAACCGCTGGACGCCACTCTTCTTTTCGAAGTCCATGAAACTTCAGTAGTGGATACTTTGGAGTGCCTTCGATCGATAGAGCTCTGGTCCACGATGACGGACTCTTCCTGATCGTAGCCGCTGTAACAGAGAATGTCGGCGACAGCATTGTGACCGGCGGGTGACTCTGGGAATCTGAGGTACTCCATGAAGTGCGTCGAGTGGATTCGCCGTGGTGTCCATGCGGATTAGGAAGTTAGCGAGGATCCCTTGCTTGCCATAGCGGATCGATAAATGTTACGAGGTGACTAGAAAATGGAGTCAGTAGATTGAACAGACAGCCCCGATAGTTTCTTACCTGCTTGTGATACGGAAAAAGAACGATACTCGCAGCGAGTCCAAGTATGAGTGTTGATCCCTGCCTTAAAACGAGCCAATGGGTCGAATTCCCCATCGTTGGCAGGAGATTCAATTTCTTGCGACTGTGACCGCGAGTTCTCGTGATCTTCCGGTGCCATCGAAATCATGACGGTCTCTCAGTATCCAATAGCTCTACAATCCCTCCTTTCACCAGTTCCTCCCTCATCGTTGTATCCGTGCTATCCATCGTATATGCTTCTTGCGGAGCAGGGATTGGTGATCACTGAGATGAACGACGGCCTGTAAACCCGTCCCAGGTCGGTATACAACCAGCTCTCTCTTTCGAAAATCCCACATCAGTCTACACACCGTTCGTGAATACCTTGGTACACGGCGTCAGCGAATGTGCATTCTCTTCCAGCGACTCCAGACCGACCCCACTCATCCACTCGATGACGGGTGCAAAGTACGATTTGACGAAGATACAGGACAAGAGGGCGAGGTTCTTGACGAGACCACAAGCCGGTAGTCTGCTTGTATGAATCCAGCTGGTTGGCTTGAGGGTGCCTAGAGAATACGATGAGGACCTCGGAGAAAAGTAGAAGATAACGAGTTGCTCAAACGTACGTACAGGTTCGTTCCGAGGATTCCATGTTTTCCGAAAAATCTCTCTGAGCCAAAGCACAACGACAATACTCGCCCCAAAATCTTTCCAGCCCAGATGAAGTGCCCCCTGAGCGCTGGGTATTGTAGATCGGTGTGCGTACCCGTTTCGCTTCTGCCGATGTCGTCTTAGCCTGTCCGTCCAACGACGGTAGAAGGCCGATGTAGTATCCCGATACTTCATGTGGCCATAAATCTTGATTTATCCGTGTTTTGTCTGCATCTCAAGAGAGGTTGGATGTGAATGGGAAAGATTCTCGTTGCGAGTGCAAAAGGGAGGGGTTGTGGGCCGTGGCGGAGGGTTTTGTCGGTCTCGCCCAATATCTACTCAAACGCATCCCGAGACGGTTGGAAGTGAGCTCGGATACGGGTATTAAAGACGGGGACATCGAAAGGAGTAGAAGGAATCGGGTCAAATTAGCATCGAGTAGGGAGCGGCGGAGGATGCGCCGTCTTTCAGGAGTGTTTGATAGATGTAACGGGCTGGGTAATCGAGTCGGTGGAGAGAGCGGGGTCTCGGAGGGAAGCTAGAGCGGTTTGCTTCCCATAATTAATCCCCAACCTTCTCTCATCTGTCGAATTGCCCATTTTGCATGTCGATGGTGTTTTTACCGGTTGGTTGACTTGGAGATGTTTCGAGGCTTTGGTGGTGATGTTTGTTGATGACGGTCCGAGTTCGAGGCTGATGTGAGCGCCTGTTAGACGCGACACAAGTCTTCCTCGATGGTCGATGATCCCAAACCAGACCGCGAACACCGACATTTTCCCCAGCTCTACCAACATTATCGGTTTTCGATATGGTGTAGCTTGTTACAGAGGGATTTTGCCTGAGTCGGCGCTGCGCTCACAGTTCTCTTTCGTCCTCTGATAGGGACCCAAATCTCAACACATCTCTCAATAACCCACACAGGCTGCCAGTGCTAGTGAGCGGTCTCGTCATTCAATACTCATTCAATCCTGACCTCTCTGTTTCATTGATAGCCCTTTTGCCAGGGTGCCTCTCCCCGATGGTGCCCCTTCCCGTTGTCTTGTTGGGAGCCCTTCAACCGCCATGTCCCTCTCTCCCTCTCCTCTCACTTGGAACCTTGTATCCAGCTCTCCCCAAGTACCTGAAATGCTAACGAGGTCTCCAGAGTCGAAACATCTACAGAAATCGTTGGAAGGAGATCTTCAAGAATATTGAAAATCACCACCAGCGCGAGAAGGCAGAGTAGTTGTTGAAGATGCGGAGGTGGAGGATCACGTACGAGCTCTCAAGTTGCTGCACATCCCTTTCAAATTCTATCCCGACGCGCCGATGTCTGTACATGAGCTGGGATCGTTCTCGAGGGACCCGTATTGAGACAACGACTGGACGAGACATTCAGCGGGAGAAATACGTGCGTCCTAAGCCAAATGCAAATGCTTAGGTACTGACAACACTTCGGATAGCCGTTGAAACACATGCCATGCAGCTTCCTCGTGGACGTCTCAGGCTCTGAGAAGACTCGACAGATGTACTAAGGCTGTTGTAGAAACCGGGCTTGGTACTTCGAGCTTCACCACTTGGACTGGATCAGGTGCCTTCGGTGTCCAAGACCTATACCGCAACATCGAGACGAGACTCCCCGACAGAACGGGCTTCACACAGCACATTTCTTCTGGTCTGGACGAGACCACAAAGCGCCCCACGTCCACCAACAACCTTGTTTTGGCCGATGTCGCCTTCAGTTCATCGTTGCTGATTCGCCTCCTTACCCTCAAGTCATTCCTCGAGGCCGTTTAAAGGACACATAGATGTGAGGATGCTGGCGTCGACTGGAGAAATCCATGGGTAGAAGCAGCTTCAGTATCCCTCGAACATCGAACCGAGATTCGGCGGCTCTTCCCCCAGCAGAGGCCTCCAATATCAATGGTCAGGGAATCGTTCAGATGCTACAGGATATATCCACACACCTCAACATCGAGCCCCATCAACCCCTCTTCGTTGTCGTGAACTAGGCGGAGATTGCGATGGATCATTTGCAGTATGCCTTCTGGCGAAGCGGAAAGCACCACTCCGTCCTGAAAGTCATTATCAGGACCTGGAGAAAGCGCTTGGAGGCATCCCAGTCTCTGTTTGCGCTCGTGGGTGCCGGATCACGGATCTTTGCTCTGCATTTCGACGACCCTTACGGTTGGGACGACTGGGTGTGGTCATCCAACACTGGTGCTTTCGACGAAGTAAGGTATGGGGAATATGTGCGTCGCTATCTACCCCCCACCACGGAGTTTTGGGAACAGTTGGTTCAATGTATGTGGGACAGGCTCCGAGGCAGGTACGTCAAAATCATTCGTCCATGGATCGTTAGTTACCTAGTTGATTTGCAGATAATGCGTCCTTTATTGGGCAGTAACTCGTAACACAAATCCGGCATCCTCACCCGCAACTTTATGCCTATGTGCACGCCCTCACCAGGAAGAACTACTGGATACTAGAGGCTGATTCTAAGGGTGCCGGCAGAGAATGCCCTTCCACAAGTTCAACTTTCATTTCCAGATCTGTATGTCATCTCCCGAACGTCTTTATCTCGGTCGTGAACTTGACGTACCTCGCAGGTCCGTCAGAGGCTGCATGATATATACGCAAAGCATTACTTTCGCTTCTGCTCCGGGGTGATAGGTTTGCTACCTCTCCGAAAGACCAAGACGCAGAATCTGTCGTCTCAAATCCGTACGGATGGTTCACGGATACTCGGTTTAACACCATCACCATCGACGAACCTATCTTGTTGGCCGGAGGAGGACAGTTCTTCGGTGTCAGGTCAGATCGATCCATCGTCAATTCTGACTATCTCTGCAAATGTATATCTGTATCAACGCTCCGCCCCCGCCATTCTGTTGCTTGCTCGGCTCTGTGTCGCCTCGGCACTCGACGCTCCCCGTGGGCGAACCTTCAGTGACATCTTCACTACATCGCAACCTATTAATGCTTGATGGAACACCAGACCTTCCCTGTTATTTACAGAGCGTGCCTACTATGGTCGCCGGGAAGTGGTACTGGCGTATGTACTCGAAGGATTTCTCTCAACGTATCGCGACATGGACTCGTAACCCCAGAGGATGTTCTCAAGTGGCTGAGATCCCGAACGACCGCGTTCTGTGTGCATACCCCTGACGATGGAACGGCGATTCCTGTGTTTATACTCAAAGTCACGCAGGAGGAGAGGGTCTGGGTGTTTTTCAAGGTCGTCTCGCCCAATACTGAGGATGGAGGTACCGGGCTTGACGAGAGGATGAGAGCTTCCGATGAAGCCTGTCTCCCTCACAACGTATTCGGAGAACTTGTGAGACTCTATCGCATACTGATCGCTACAGTGACTGAATTTATTGTTTTCCAGCAGAGTTCGGAGGTCGAGAAGGCTCCCAAGTCGCTTTCCAAGCTGTCTCGCAATGCCGGTGAACTCGGAGTTTGATCCTGGTTTCGTTCTCGAAGGCCCTCGATGTACTACATTTGCCTCCCGATCCGATATCGTCAGTAGTCTTCTTCAATATAGATACAATTCGGGAATTTACCAAAATCTACAATTGGAGAAAAAATTCTCAAGTGTACAACGTCGAATCTTGTACCGATGGTTCCCTCATCACCAGCCGATTCTTGCTAATTGTAGCCAGTTTTTCTACCCAACGTTGACGGGGCTCCTAACCCCTCTGAACTCGGAAATACGCAGGTCCAGTGATACTTGACGAAGCGCTCATGTTTGCCTCTCAAAGTCCAAATTTCCTAACATCAGATCCGTCTCGTCGAATTTTTCTTCTCTGCAATTCAGTCACCCTCAAGATGACCAGGCCCTTCAAGTTGATCACATGGAGTGCTCCGCTCGTTGTTCCCCTTGTCCTCACGTCTTGAGCTTAGGGTAGTATTCGAAATGATTTACTCGATCTACATCCTCCCTTTCTCTTCCTTCCACGTAAAATCAGTTCGTAGATGGTCGCAAGGTATTGACGATATGTAGAATGTAGTGGACAATGTGATATGTCACTAGAGATGGTACTAAAGACAACCTGTCTCGTGCGATCGGTCTTGCTATGAACTACCAGGTAAAGTGACCCTACTGTTGACCAGAAAAAGGCAGGAGAGTAGCTATTGAGGAGGGAGTCAGCGATAAGACTTGCTGCAGAGCCACCTCCCGGGGCCCATACCTTCCATAGACCAGTCTGCCAAGCCAATTCACGCACGTGAATCGTCCGAATCGTCCGAGTCATCTGAATCGTCCGAATGATATGAATTGCCCATGCGTCGTGCCCAGTCCTGTCTGCTGTTTCGTGCCCACTGCTTCCAAGGCAAAGCGCGAACCTGCACTTTCAAGGCTTTGCCTTCCTCAGCAAAGCTGGCTGGAAAGGTCTGTCAAAGAGAAAAACAATCAATTGTGGTACAATACAAGGATGAGGGGGAATCAGAACCCAGAAAGATCATACTCACCTCGATCCACCTGAGCATATCCCTCCTTCCTTGCTTTCCAACCCCAGAAATGATCCGCATTTTCAAACAACCTTTCGCGAGCCCAAAAAATGTCCGGCAGAGCAAAAGCAGCTCCTGATCAAGACAACAGTGGTTGAGTAGTGACGAGTGCACCATGTTAAGAAAGCAATAGATCAAGTCATCAATGGCGTTGTTGTCTTCCGCACCGCTCTGGGCAAGCTCCTCAAAACGGGAGACGTAAGCCCTGACAAGCTGCCTACAGGCTTCTCGGTACGCAAGGTGCCCTGGATCGCTCGACTCGCTCCCTCCAGAGAGATCACAGCGGCAGTCTGTGAGGCGCACATCATCGACATCACTGGGCTGCGACTCAACCTGTTCAACCACAAAAACACACCCGACAGCCCTGCCGACAATGTAATTTACGACCTCCTTTTGTGAAGGAACACCCGGGGGGCATACAAGATGGAAACATCCGGGAGGGTTCTTGAATTTGCGGACGAGACACTCCACGAAATCGAGACCCTCCTCTTCCTCGGCCATCTCGCGGTTGTGAGCTTCAACCTCACTTTGGCCGTTGTCGCAAGATGGATGGCTGTCGGGTTTGGGACGTGCATTCTTGCTGACCTTCAAGTGGGTTTCTGCTGCTTTCTGCTTGTCTATAGTTTCATGGATTCCGGGGCCATCCTAGTTGTAGATACACTAAGCACAAAAGCGGGCGCAAAGGGGGAAAGTGGTCGGTCCAAACTCACATACTTCTCCACCCATTGTATCAGCTTCTTGAATACAACATCCCAGGAATTGTATCTAATCCTCACAGACGTGGAGGCAAGGTCAACATTCCACAGGTCATACAATAGATCCCGAGATGGTTCAGGAATCAACGTGCATAGCCTGATCCATTCTATAAAGAAGTCCCCAGTTCCATAGGAATAGAGTTGACTGGAGCTGTCAATGCATGCAGAAAAAGGTTCAGTACTCGCGAGAGTGGAATAGAGGATAGATGCCTTCGTACCTGTAGTTCCGCACTTTGCTGGTCGTCAGGTTCTGGAGCCACTGTCGCGCGATGACATACTTCTGAGTGTCGATATCAATGTGGAAATGACCCGACCTAGTCCGGTCAAGAAGATATTCCCTGAACGATGTGTGGTGCACGGTAATCTCATCGTTCCGACCACAGATATTCAACACGGAGTGCATTCCCCGCAGTCTCAAAGCTACTTGTCCCGAGGGCAGACCCAGTATCAACTCGATAGATGCCGGGGTTGGCAATCGCCTATCCCAAAATTCCAACTCCAAGCCCGAGAGGACGACAATGACTGTAAGGATGGGGCGAACTTTGTCAGGGTTGGGATTGGCGGAGAGAATAGTTTTGTACAGCGCATCAAGCTCTTGGTAGGGTGATGCTCCTGGTTGGCTATTTGAAGTGCTTTTGAGAACGAGATGAAGCTGATCCATCGGGTCATTATCAGCATGTGCTATAAACCTGGAAACAGTTGTCGCATAGACAAATTGGCTGCACGATTTGTCGACTAAAGTCTCGAGCACCTCTTCCGTGGGCCAGGGATTCGGGAATGGGACTTGGTTGTACTTGGGGCTATTGACTATTTCTCGGAATTGGTGGCAGTAGTACCTCATAATGTCTTCGGCGGGTCTGAACTGATCGTTCAATAGGATAAACTTCGAGAGTCTAGAGAGACGATTGGTGGCGAACGTTTCCTTGAGCCATGCTTCTGGACGACTGCAAATGAGGAAGCGTAGAGGGAAGTGAGGAGAGTTATCAAACGCGGATTGAATCATGGAGAGAACGCGTTTCTGGGTCTGCTCGTCGCCACATTCGTCTAGGCCGTCTATAATGACCAAATTGGCGATCTCTGTTTGCTTGGTGCTCCCCTGCTGGTCAGGGTCTTCTTGTTCTGCGAGCGCACGCTTCCCCACGGGCTTCCGTATACGCTTCGACCTTGTCTGGCGCCGGGATGAGTCTTGGCGAAGGGACAATTTCTGGGGCGGAATAAGCGTCTGGGGTCTGCACGGATTCACGACGAGTTCCCGGAATTGCTCCTCCATTCGAGCGCCCAGTATCGTCGGGTCTTCCAAAACCCTCTTGTTGATCAAAACTCGGCAAGACGTGTTCTTCACGACGAGACCATGGGCAATGATGTGAACAAGAGCCGAGGGGTTGTTTCGTCTTGGGTCGGAGCGGAAGAAGAAGAATGATGAGACCAGACGGCCTTCCTGTTCACAAGCTTTCGCGATGGTTATGGCGATGGCGGTTTTCCCTACGCCTGCAGTTCCTGAGAGCCAGCAAATCGGGATCTCCGTTCCTTTGGCCAAGATCCATTCCCATATGATTCTAATGACTTTCTCGCGGGTTCCAGGAAGACATTCACCCCGCGAATACTGCTGCTCCGCGTTGTGTGAAGCTCCGACGCCCGCGACTGCATCCACAAGAGTTTTGAATGCTGTGGTGGTAGGTTCAAGGTCATCTCTATGTTCACAGGGAACGAAAAACGAGCGACTTACGATGGGAAACAGCTGTGTAGTTGATATTCTGGGTGCCGGCAGCGTTGTTGTTGATCTGCGGGCCAGAGCCACTTTGGTAGTTGTGTATGCCTGTACTCATGACCAGGGCATCGATTATGTCGAACACGCAGGACTCTCGGTGATGGTTGGTTGCGAAAGCCTTCACAGCTTGGCGGATGGAAGGATGAAGTTTAAGGAAGACAGAGAATGTTGGGAGGAAGAGGGGAAGCTGGTGAAGGCCAGGAAGAAGGTGGAAGAGGAAGAAAGAAACGACTTTCCCCAGGCGGATGGGGGCTGTGGACATGTTCCTGATGGGGGGACCTTGTGAGGGGCTGGTGAAGACGTTCTGATGGTGTGGGTGTGGCGAGCGCAGATAGTGAGGAGGACTGCGAAGAAGAGTGAAGTCACTTGCCGGGCTGGTCAAGAATCCCACATTCATGGGAATCACTGTAGGAGCGGAGATGGTGTTGCCGACGAGGATCCAGATATCCAACTTCCCTGGATCAGCCAATGCGAGCCGCGAGAGATGGGAAGAGGGCAATAGCCGAGATCATTAATTGATAAAACATCTCGATGGAGGAAGGTGGGTAGGAAGAGGAGGGAGTTGGGAGGGGCAGTTGATAGGAGGTGGGTGAGTTGGGTGAAGTCCAGTCGAGGCGGTCGTCACTCTGTCATGGAATTACCCAACGTCCACAGTATTTATCTGTACGCCCGTGGGCCTGGGCCGTCCATCGATGGGAGAGGAGATGTTTCGCCCAAACTGGTCTTTGGTCGTCGGCGGGCGCTTATTCAACGACCCGAACTCTTCCTTTCTCCCCACGATGACACCCACAATATGGTGGTCAAACCTCTGCCCCGTTCTCAATCAAGTCACTCACTACCTCCCCAATCTTGGATAGCTTGAGAAAGAGAACAATGAAGGTTTGATCAACCGAATGTATTTGGAACACCACGATAAACGTCGTCAAACCAACCCGACAGCCTCAGAGGGAGTCCTCTCGAATGAACGTCCCGGATATCCTCAAGAATACCGGCCTCACAGGTTCGTGTACAATTCTCGTATGTCGTGTCCTTTCGTTCTATGCTGGTTTACACTCATTACCCTTCCGCTATCCCGGAGTCCAGGTTCACCTTACATCAATTGCTCAGATTCAAGACTCCAGACCACTCGTTTCACCGCCCTCGTATCCGTACCTTGGGATAGGCAAAGCGAAGCACGAACACGGCGGAGTGAGTGGCCTCGAATCCAACGACTGCCAGATATGTTATGCGCCGAATGCAAAGGCAAGATCGATAAACCAATCCATAGATGGTCGATGGAAAACGCACCTGGAGTCTGGATCAAGTTGACCCCAAGCCAGATCGCGAGCACCATACATTCGACGTCTTCTCTAATCACTGGGTGTCGGTGGTGCTCCTCCGATTCCGAAGCCGTGAACATGACGAGGAAGGAATGTGTCAAGAAGGAGACGGGAAGGTGGCTGGCGCTCGTGGATCGGCTCCTCAAGCAGGAGGCGAAGCTGAGAAGCAAGGAGTTCGAAGCTAAGCCGTGTCTCAAAAAGCGAGAAGGGACCGGAGAGGAGTTTGGCCTGGACTGTCATGACACAAGTTTGGAAAATGTCTTCGTCGACGAACAAGACCCTACCAAAATAGTACGTTCAGGTAGTCTGAATGTCTCCGGGCCTGCTTACTCATATCTGTTCATCTAGACGTGCATCATCGACTGGGAGTCCACGACCACGAGGCCTCTCTGGCAGGTAGCCCACCTTCCAGCTTTCCTCCAGTCAAACCCATTCACGGCGAAACTTTTTTCGTGAAGTCTTGGTGAAAATAGCGGCTGACGTGTCTGCGCAAACCTCATCCTCGAACGGTATCAAGTCGCAGTCTAGCGGTTCCCCGCCGAGTGACTTTGGGACTCTTGCTCACGAGTGGTTCCACTACGAAACCGCTGGGATGCGACTGAGGATGGCCCATCGGTTTGTCGAGTGGGGGAAGGCTTGGCAGAGGGATGCTTGGCTCAGAAGAGTTCGAAGAAGATTGGTTGAAGGGGTGGAACACAACGCGGACTCTGCTCTTTAGAGTCCTCGATGGGGGAGGCAAAGTATTGGCGCGGGTCAACAATAATGGCACTGTACCGTTGAACACTGTTACGAACGGCGGCAATGTGGAAGAAACCCGTAGCGAATCATCACCCTCTGACTCGTCCTCTTCGTCGTCGAAGATCCCGGTCATCGCGCAATAAACGAAAAAGAGGAGATATCTGCGGTGGGCGCGGTGGCGAATCGGGGCAAAGGCTGGAAGCTTGGTTGACTATTCATGGTCATGAGACTATGACAGGTCGGTGGATGGCCCACCGTGGCCCAAGAGAACGCTGAAGACTCGGCTGGCTGGCCGCTGAGCTATCAAGGACAACGATAAATTTCGTCAATCCAGCTCTGACGATCACCAAGCGAGTCTTCCAGGGTGAGTGCCTCGGGCATCGTCAGGACCGTTGGCCTTGCAGGTTCGGATATAGTTTTCAAGGTGCGTTGTGTTTTCTTTGGTCTTCCACTAGCTCGCACTCATTACCATCTCGCAAACTCTCAGTCTATCTCATACGATCCACCTACAACTGCCAGATACGCCCGTGTGCGTGAACGGACACTCGAAATCGTCGCCGAGCCCGCCTTCACAACCTTTAGGGACCCGCCCTACTCACAAGCGGAGGTGTGCGTACACCCAGTCTCTTCCACTGGAGGGAGGCACTTTGACCCTAACAGGCTTTCGTTGGCTCATTCGCCAAAGGGAAGACAAAGTTGTATTGTCTCAAGAGATTGGCTTCCATATCCTACACATAGCCGACACTCAAAGTAGATATTTTTAGTCCCGTTTCTGTCCTGAGGAAACAGCATGCAAACGAATCGCGATGGACATGCTTTACAGTTTCTAAAGGGCGATCCTGTGAGCAACGATACATGGGTATCGAAGGTTGAATAGTACCTGCGAGAGCAACTTGACGACGTAAGGGCTGTATAACTAGTACACAGCGGTCTTGTTTTTGCAGGCACGACACTTGAAGTTTTGTTTTTTTCTATGCATCCTACACATCAACTCAGCTAGGAATAAGATAGAAAGCGAGAGCCACGTACCACGTTCGCGATTGCGGTCGGCCCGCAGCTAGAACTATATCGTCGGACAGAAGATCCCAAGAAGATGAACGGCATAACTCGCATATCGCACACATGCACGGGCCTCGAACAACCACTCCTTTAAGAACCCAGCAATGCCATGAGAAATCATACAATCACGTTCCATCGCTCCGAGACAAAGTCCACCATCACGACTACGACCCTCCACAGGCTGCCTCGTAAGAATCTGCACAGGACCTCTCGCTCGAGAATGGATCTTGTCGTCTACCATGTGCTTCAGCCGTTGGCAGTTCGTCGGTCCTAGATAGACTTGCGCCTGTAGTGTGCCCGTGGTACACGACCTCCAACCCACGGGATTGGTACCCCTTTCGGCGCAAGAACATAGACGTGAGATCAGTGAAGGGCGTCGCATCCCCTTCATTGCCAATCAAAGCCGCCACCTTTGACAACAAACACTGGACCAAGTGTCCGATCGTCATACGAGAAGGGATAGCGTGGGGTTTGGTGATAGACTTGTCTCCGATCTGAGAAATACGCGTCGAACGAACCCGAACCTTCACGAACTTCTGTCCCTCAGATTTCGTCGTGATCAAGACCTTGTCGACGATACCACTCTCCGTGCTCGTGAGCGGCGTCGAAACACCTCTCCTCGAATGTGTCCGCGCACGTTGGCCCAGCTCCTCACTATCCGGTGGGATGGGAGCCGTTTTCCCGATGATGTATTCGCTACGAATACCCGTACCAGGAGCAAGCAGCCCGTCGTCCTCGAGTTTGTCGTACGACCCATCCTTCATGCGCAACGTGTTCTCCCGCAACGTTTTCTCAAACTCCTTCAACCGCTGGACGCCACTCTTCTTTTCAAAGTCCATGAAACTTCAGTAGTGGATACTTTGGAGTGCCTTCGATCGATAGAGCTCTGGTCCACGATGACGGACTCTTCCTGATCGTAGCGGCTGTAACAGAGAATGTCGGCGACAGCATTTTGACCGGCGGGTGACTCTGGGAATCTGAGGTACTCCATGAAGCGCGTCGAATATATTCGCCGTGGTGTTGATTCGGATTAGGAAGTTGGTGAGGAAGATAAAGAGCGCTTGCTTGCCATAGCGGATTGAGAAATGTTACGAGTTGACTAGAAAATGGAGTCAGTAGAATGAACAGACAGCCCCGATAGTTTCTTACCTGATTACGATCCGAGAAAGGGATGATACTCGCAGTGAGTCCGAGTATGAGCGTTGATCCCCGTCTTCAACCGGGTCGAATTCCCCATCGTTAGCATGAGGAACAATTCCTTGCAACTGTAACCGCGAGTCCTCGATATTATCCGGTGTCGTCGAAATCATGACGGTCTCCTCTCAGCATCCAACAGCTCTACAATCCCTCCTTTCACCAGTTCCTCCCTCATCGTTGTATCCATGCTATCCATCATGTATGCTTCTTGCGGAGCAGGAATTGCTGATCACCGAAATAAACAACGCCCTGTAATCCGTCCGGCGCCTGTATGCAACCACAACTCTTTCTCTCGGATATGCCGCACCCATCCACCACACACCATTCGCAAACCTGTGCGTTCTACAGCACCTTCAGACCCCACTCCTCCACAGACTCGATGACGGTGCAGAGTACGAGCCGACGGAAACACAAGACGTGAGGGCGAGGTTCTTGACGAGACCACAAGCCGGTAGTCTGCTTGTATGAATCCAGCTGGTCGACTTGAGGGTGCCTAGAGAATGCGGTGAGGACCTCGGAGAAAAGTAGAAGATAACGAGTTGCTCAAACGTACGTACAGGTTCGTTCCGAGGATTCCATGTTCTCCCAAAAACCTCTCCAAGCCGAAGCACAACGACGGCACTCTCCCCCAAGTCCTTCCGGCCCAGATGAAGTACCCCCGGGATACCGGGTCTTGTAAATCGGTGCCCGTACTCGTTTCGCTTCTGCCGACGTCGTTTCAGCCTGCATATC
The DNA here is from genome assembly GCA_024721195.1 of Marasmius sp. AFHP31. Taxonomy (NCBI): domain Eukaryota; kingdom Fungi; phylum Basidiomycota; class Agaricomycetes; order Agaricales; family Marasmiaceae; genus Marasmius; species Marasmius sp. AFHP31. The sequence goes on from JANHQD010002919.1 coordinate 35,192, forward strand.
CAACGATGGTAGAAGGCCGATGTAGTATCCCGATACTTCATGTGGCCATAGATCTTGATTTATCCGTGTTTTGTCTGCATCCCAAGAGAGGTTGGATGTGAATAGGAAAGATTCTCGTTGCGAGTGCACAAGGGAGGGGTTGTGGGCCGTGGCGGAGGGTTTTGTCGGTCTCGCCCAATATCTACTCAAACGCATCCTGAGTCGGTTGGAAGTGAGCTCGGGACATCAAATTAGCATCGAGTAGGGAGCGGCCGTAGGTACGAGGATTGGAATGGAGCGGGCGGGGACGCGGAGGAGGCGAGGTTGATTGTTGTGATTGGGATGCGAGAGTGTTGGCAGAGGAGTTGAGGATAGATGGTGGGGATAGATGTAACGGGCTGGGTAATCGAGTCGGTGGAGAGAGCGGAGTCTCCGAGGGAAGCTAGAGCGGTTTGCTTTTCGGTGTCCCATTATTCATCGATAATATTCATCCCCAACCTTCTCTCATCTGTCGAGTCTCCCAATGGGCACGTCGATGGTATTTTACCGGTTGGTTGACTTGGAGATGTTTAGAGGCTTTGGTGGTGATGTTTGTTGATGACGGTCCGAGTTCGAGGTTGATGTGAGCGCCTGTTAGACGCGACACAAGTCTTCCTCGATGGTCGATGACCCCAAACCAGACCGCGAACACCGACATTTCCCCAGCTCTACCAACATTATCGGTTTTCGATATGGTGTAGCTTGTTACAGAGGGATTTTGCCTGAGTCGGCGCTGCGCTCACAGTTCTCTTTCGTCCTCTGATAGGGACCCAAATCTCAACACATCTCTCAATAACCCACACAGGCTGCCAGTGCTAGTGAGCGGTCTCGTCATTCAATACTCATTCAATCCTGACCTCTCTGTTTCATTGATAGCCCTTTTGCCAGGGTGCCTCTCCCCGATGGTGCCCCTTCCCGTTGTCTTGTTGGGAGCCCTTCAACCGCCATCTCCCTCTCTCCCTCTCCTCTCACTTGGAACCTTGTATCCAGCTCTCCGCAAGTACCCGAAATGCTAACGAGGTCTCCGGAGTCGAAACATCTACAGAAATCGTTGGAAGGAGATCTTCAAGAATATTGAAAATCACCACCAGCGCAAGAAGGCAGAGTAGTCGTTGAAGATGCGGAGGTGGAGGATCACGTACGAGCTCTCAAGTTGCCGCACATCCCTTTCAAATTCTATCCCGATGCACCGATATATGTACATGAGCTGGGATCGTTTTCGAGGGATCCCGTGTTGAGACAACGACTGGACGATACATCAGCGGGAGAAATACGTGCGTCACAAGCCAAATGCAATTGCTTAGGTACTGACAACACTTCGGATAGCCATTGAAATACATGCCATGCAGCTTCCTCGTCGACGTCTCAGATGCACGAAGGCTGTGGCACAAACTGAGCTTTGTACTTCGCCACTTGGGCTGGATCAGGTGCCTTCGGTGTCCAAGACCTATACAGCAACATCGAAACGAGACTCCCCGATAGAACGGGCTTCACACAGCACATTTCTTCTGGTCTGGACGAGACCACAAAGCGCCCCATGTCCACCAACAACCTTGTTTTGGCCGATGTCGCCTTCAGTTCATCGCTGCTGATTCGCCTCCTTACCCTCAAGACATTCCTCGAGGCCGTTTCAAGGACACATAGATGTGAGGATGCTGGCGTCGACTGGAGAAAGCCATGGCTAGAAGCAGCTTCAATATCCCTCGAACATCGATCCGAGATTCGGCGGCTCTTCCCCAGCAGAAGCCCCCAATATCATCGGTCAGGGAATCGTTCGGATGCTACAAGATATATCCACACACCTCAACGAGCCGCATCACCCCCACTTCGTTGTTGTGGACCGGGCGGAGATTGCGATGGATCATTTGCAGTATGCCTTCTCACGAAACGGAAGGCACCATTCCATCCTGAAAGTCATTATCAAGATATGGAGAAAGCGCTTGAAGGCATCCTAGCTTCCGCTTGCGTTCGTGGTCGCCGGATCGCGTATCCCTGCTCTGCATTTCGACAACCCTTACAAATGGGACGACTGGATGTGGTCATCCAACACTGGCGCTTTCGACAAGATGAGGGATGGGGAATATGTGCGGCACTACCTGCCCCCTACCATGGAGTTTCGGGAACAGTTGTTTCAATATATGTGGGACAGACTCCGAGGCAGGTACGTCAAAATCATTCGCCCATGGACCGTTAGTCACCTAGTTGATTTGCAGATATTCCTTGACGGCGTCCTTTATCGGGCAGTTACTCATGACACGAATTCGGCATCCTCAACAGCGACTTGATGCCTACGTGCACGTCCTTGCTGGAAAGAACTGCTGACTATTGGAGGCTGATTACAAGGGGTACCGGCAGAGAACGTCCCTCCACCAGTTCTATCTCATTTCTAGATCTGTATGTCAATCTCCTGTACGTCTTTATTTCGGATATGAATTTGACGCACCCCGCAGGTCCGTCAGAGGCTGCATGCTACATGCACGAAACATTGCTTTTGGTTCTGTTCTGGGGCGATAGCTTTGCTACCTCTCTGAAAGACCAAGACGCAGAATCTGTCGTCTCAAATCCGTACGGACGGTTCACGGATACTCGGTGCACCACCATCACCATCGACGAACCTATCTTGTTGGTCGGAGGAGGACATTTCATCGTTGTCGAGTCAGATCGATCCATCGTCGATTGTGTTTACCTCTACAAACGCATATTCGTACCAACACTCCTTCCCCGCCATTCCGGTGCTTGCTCGGCTCTGTGTCGCCTCGGCACTCGACGCTCCCCTTGGGTGAACCTTCAGTGACAACTTCACTACATCGCAACCTATTAATGCTTGATGGAACACCAGACCTTCCCTGTTATTTACAGAGCGTGCCTACTATGGTCGCCGGGAAGTGGTACTGGCGTATGTACTCAAAGGATTTCTCTCGACGTATCGCGACATGGACTCGTAACCCCAGAGGATGTTCTCAGGTGGCTGGAATTCAGAACGACCGCGTTCTGTGTGCACACCCCTGACGATGGAACGGCGATTCCAGTGTTTATACTCAAAGTCACGCAGGAGGAGAGGGTCTGGGTGTTTTTCAAGGTCGTCTCGCCCAATACTGAGGATGGAGGTACCGGGCTTGACGAGAAGATGAGAGCTGCCGCTGAAGCCTGTCTCCCTCACAACGTATTCGGAGAACCTGTGAGACCCTATCGCATACTGATCGCTACAGCGACTGAATGTTTTTTCCGGCAGAGTTCGGAGATCGAGAAGACTCCCAAGTCGCTTTCCAAGCTGTCTCGCAATGCCGGTGAACTCGGAGTTTGATCCTGGTGTCGTTCTCGAAGGCCCTCGATGTACTACATTTGCCTCCCGAACCGATATCGACAGTAGTCCTCTTCAATACAGATACAATTCGGGAATTTACCAAAATCTACAATTGGAGAAAAAATTCTCAAGTGTACAACGTCGAATCTTGTACCGATGGTTCCCTCATCACCAGCCGATTCTTGCTGATGGTAGCCAGTTTTTCTACCCAACGTTGACGGGGTTCCTAACCCCTCTGAACTCGGAAATACGCAGGTCCAGTGATACTTGACGACGAAGCGCTCATGTTTGCCTCTCGAAGTCCAGATTTCCTAACATCAGATCCATCTCGTCGAATTTTTCTTCTCTGCAATTCAGTCACCCTCAAGATGACCAGGCCCTTCAAGTGGATCACATGGAGTGCTCCGCTCGTTGTTCCCCTCGTCCTCACGTCTTGAGCTTAGGGTAGTATTCGAAACAATTTACTCGATCTACATCCTCTCTTTCTCTTCCTTCCACGTAAAATCAGTTCGTAGATGGTCGCAAGGTATTGACAATCTGTAGAATGTAGTGGACAATGTGTGATATTTCACTAGAGATGGTACTAAAGACAACCTGTCTCGTGCGATTGGTCTTGCTATAAACTACCAGGTAAAGTGGCCCTACTGTTGACCAGAAAAAGGCAGGAGAGTAGCTATTGAGGAGGGAGTCAGCAATAAGACTTGCTTCAGAGCCACCTCCCGGGGCCCATACCTTCCATAGACCAGTCTGCCAAGCCAATTCACGCACGTGAATTGTCCAAATGATGTGAATCACCCATGCGTCATGCCCAGCTCCGTACGCTGTTTTGTGCCCACTGTTCCCAAGGCAAAGCACAAACTTGCGCTTTCAAGACTTTGCCTTCTTCAGCAAACTCGTCTGGGAAGGTCTGTCGAAGAGAAAAACAATCAATTGTGGTATGATACAAGGATGAGGGGGAATCAGAACCCAGAAAGATCATACTCACCTTGATCCACCCGAGCATATTCTTCCTTCCTTCCTTTCCAAGCCAAGAATCGATCCGCATTTTCAAACAACCTTTCGTGAGCCCTAAAAACGTCCGGCAGAGCAAAAGCAGCTCCTGATCAAGACAACAGTGGTTGAGTAGTGATGAGTTCACCATGTTGAGAAAGCACGATATCAAGTCATGAATGGTGTTGTTGTCTTCCGCACCGCTCTGGGCAAGCTCCTCAAAACGGGAGACGTAAGCCCTGACAAGCTGCCTACAGCCTTCTCGGTACGCAAGGTGCCCTGGATCGCTCGACTCGCTCCCTCCAGAGAGATCACAGCGGCAGTCTGTGAGGCGCACATCATCGACATCACTGGGCTCTGACTCAACCTGTTTAAGCATGGGTGAACGTCCGACAGCCCTGCCGACGATGTAATTCACGACGTCCTTTCGTGGAGGAACACCCGGGGAGCATACAAGATGAAAACCTCCGGGACGTTTCTCGAATTTGTGGACAAGACGCTCCACAAGATCAAGACCCTCCTCTTCCTCGGCCATCTCGCGGTTGTGAGCTTCGACCTCACTTTGGCTATTGTCGCAAGATGGATGGCTGTCGGGTTTGAGACGTGCATTTTTACCGACCTTCGAGTGGGTTTCCGCTGCTTTCTGCTTGTCTATAGTTTCATGGATTCCGGGGCCATCCTAATCATAGATACACTAAGCACAAAAGCGGGCGCAAAGGGGGGAAAGTGATTGGTCCAAACTCACATACTTCTCCACCCATCGTATCAGCTTCTTGAATGTGTCATCCCAGGAAATGTATTCAATCCTCACAGACGTGGAGGCAAGGTCGACATTCCACAGATCATACAATAGATCCCGAGATGGTTTAGGAATCGACGTGCATAACTCGATCCATCCCACAAAGAAGCCATCGGTTCCATAGGAATAGAGTTGACTGACATTGTCAATGCACGCAGAAAAAGGTTCAGTACTAGCGAGAGAGTGGAATAGAGGATAGATGCCTTCATACCTGTACTTCCGCACTTTGCTGGTTGTCAGGTTCTGGAGCCACTGTCGCGCAATGACATACTCCTGAGTGTCGATATCGATGTGGAAATGACCCGACCTAGTCTGGTCAAGTAGATATTCCCTGAACGATGTGTGGTGCACACTGACCCCATCGTCCCGACCACGGATGTTCAACACGGAGTGCATTCCCCGCAGTCTCAAAGCTACTTGCCCCGAGGGCAGACCCAGCAACAACTCGATAAGTACCGGGGTTAGCTGCAGCCTCCCCTCAGACCAAAACTTAAACCTAAACGGTGACTTCCCCAAAGATTTTTCCAAGTCCGAGAGGGCAACGATGACTGCAATTATGGGGTGAACTTTGTCACAGTTGGAATTGGCTGAGAGAACAGTGTTGTACAGCGCATCGAGTTCTTGGTAGGGTGATGCTCCTGGTTGGCTATTTGAAGTGCTTTTGAGAACGAGATGAAGCTGATCCATCGGGTCATTATCAGCGTGTGCTATAAACCTGGAAACAGTTGTCGCATAGACAAATTGGCTGCACGATTTGTCGACTAAAGTCTCAAGCACCTCTTCCGTGGGCCAGGGATTCGGGAATGGGACTTGGTTGTACTTGGGGCTATTGACTATTTCTCGGAATTGGTGGCAGTAGTACCTCATAATGTCTTCGGCGGGTCTGAACCGATCGTTCAATAGGATAAACTTCGAGAGTCTAGAGAGTCGATTGGTGGCGAACGCTTCCTTGAGCCATGCTTCTGGGCGACTGCAAACGAGGAAGCGTAGAGGGAAGTGTGGAGAGTCGTTGAACGCAGATTGGATCATGGAGAGAACACGTTTCTGGGTCTGCTCGTCGCCACATTCGTCTAGGCCGTCTATAATGACCAAGTTAGCGATCTCTGTTCGCTTGGTGCTCCCCTGCTGGTCAGGGCCTTCTTGTTCTGCGAGCGCACGCTTCCCCACGGGTTTCCGTATACGCTTCGACCTTGTCTGGCGCCGGGATGAGTCTTGGCGAAGGGACAATTTCTGGAGCGGAATAAGTGTCTGGGGTCTGCACGGCTTCACGACAAGTTCCTGGAATTGTTCTTCTATTCGAGCGCCCAAAATCGTCGGGTCGTTCGAAATCCTCTGGTTGATTGAAACTCGGCATGACGGATTGTTCACGACAAGACCGTGTGCAATGATGTGGACAAGAGCCGAAGGGTTGTTTCGTCTGGGGTCGGAGCGGAAGAAGAAGAATGATGAGACCAGATGACCTTCCTGTTCACAGGCTTTGGCGATGGTTATGGCGATGGCGCTTTTCCCTACGCCTGCGGTTCCTGAGAGCCAGCAAATCGGGAGCTCCGTTCCTTTGGCCAAGATCCATTCCCATATGACCCTGATGACTTTCTTGCGGGTTCCAGGAAGACATTCGCCTCGCGAATACTGCTGCTCCGCGTTGTGTGAAGCTCCGACGCCCACGACTGCATCCACAAGGGTTTTGAATGCTGTGGTGATAGGTTTAAGGTCATCTCTATGTTCACAGGGAACGAAAAACAAGCGACTTACGATGGGAAGCTGTGTAGTTGATATTTTGGGTGCCGGCAGCGTTGTTGTTGATCTGTAGGCCAGAGCCACTTTGGTAGTTTTGTATGCCTGTACTCATGACCAGGGCGTCGAGTATGTCGAACACGCAGGACTCTCGGTGATGGTTGGTTGCGAAAGCCTTCACAGTTTGGCGGATGGAAGTATGAGGATTATGGAAGACAGAGAATGTCGAGAGGAAGAGGGGAAGAGGAAGAGGGGAAGGGGGAAGGGGGGAAGCTGGTGAAGGCTGGGAGGAAGGTAGAAGAGGAAGGAAGAAACGACTTTGCCCAGGTGGATGGGGGCTGGTGAACACGTTGTGACGGCGTGGATGTGGCGAGCGCAGATAGTGAGGAGGACTGCGAGGAAGAGTGAAGTCACTTGTTGGGCTGGTCAAGGATTCTCCGCGCAGTCATTCGTGGAAATCACTGCAGGGACGGAGATGGCGTCGCCGACGAGGATTCAGAAATTCAACTCCCCCAGATCAGCCAACGAGATGGGAGGTGGGCGATATCGGATTTAGGCTATTATTACGAACATTCGGAATGTCTAACACACACCATTTCCACCCACCCCCTCTCATCTGCCCGCTGAATTTGCACGTCGACGCCAGCCTTTACCAGCTTATTGGCTGGAAGACACGAAGGCCTTGTTTTTCACTCCATGGTAGAGAGGGAATGGATTGTGGATCGACTTTGTTTGTTGATGACGGTCCGGGTTGGAGATTATGACGATGTTTTTGGGGATATGGTGGATGGTTTCGAGCTGTGGCGACTGAGGTAGCCGAGGTCATCAATCGACAAAACATCTCGACGGAGGAAGGTGGGTAGGAAGAGGAGAGAGTTGGGAGGGGCAGTTGATGGGAGGTGGGTGAGTTGAAGTCCAGTCGGGGTGGTCGCCACTCTGTCATGGGATTATCCAACGTCCACAATAATTGTCTGTACGCCCGTGGGCCTCGTTCGTCCATCGATGGGAGAGGAGATGTTTTGCCCAAACTGGTCTTCGCTCATTCTACGACGCGAACTCTTCCTTTCTCCCCGCGATGACACGCGCAATATGGTAGTCAAACCTCTGCCCCTTTCTCAATCAAGTCACTCACTACCTCCCCAATCTTGGATAGCTCGAGGAATAGAACGATATCGATGAAGGCTTGATCAACCGAATGCATTTGGAACACAACGATAAACGTCGTCAAACCAACCCGACAGCCTCAGAGGGAGTCCTCTCGAATGAACGTCCCGGATATCCTCAAAAATATCGGCCTCACAGGTTCGTGTACAATTCTCGTATGTCGTGTTCTTTCGTCTTATGCTAGCCTACACTCATTACCCTTCTGCTATCCCGAAGTCTAGGTTCACCCTACATCAATTGCTCAGATTCAAGACTCCAGATCACTCATTTCACCTCCCTCGTATCCTTACCTTGGGATAGGCAAAGCGAAACACGAACACGGCGGAGTGAATGGCCTCGGATCCAACGACTGCCAGATATGTTATGCGCCGAATGCAAAGACAAGATCGATAAACTAAACCATAGAAGGTCGATGGAAAACGCGCCTGGAGTCTGGATCAAGTTGACCCTAAACCAGATCGCGAGCACCATACATTCGATGTCTTTTCTAATCACTGGGTGTCGGCGGTGCTCCTCCGATTCCGAAGCCGCGAACATGACGAAGGAGGAATGTGTCAAGGAGACAAGAAGGTGGCTGGCGCTCATGGGCCGGCTCCTCAAGCAGGAGGCGAAGCTGAAAAGCAAGGAGTTTGCAGCTATCTCGTGTCTCAAGAAGCGAGAAGGGACTAGAAAGGAGTTTGGTCTGGATGGCCTAAGTTTGGAAAACGCCTTCGTCGATGAACAAGACCCTACCAACATAGTAAGTTCAGGTAGTCTGAATGTCTTCGGGCCTTACCCATATCTGTTCATTTAGACGTGCACTATCGACTGGGAGTCCACGACGACGAGGCCTCTCTGGCAGGCAACGCACCTTCCGGCTTTCCTCCAGTCGTCAAGCCCATTCACGGCGAAACTTTTTCGAGAAGTCTGACGTGTCTGCGCCAACCTCAACCACGAACGGTACCAAATCGCAGTCTAGCGATCCCCTGCCGAGTGACTTCGGGACTCTTGCTCATGAGTGGTTCCACTACGAAACCGCTGGGATGCGACTAAGGATGGCCCATCGGTTTGTCGAGTGGGACGGATGGGAGGAAGGCTTGGTAGAGAGTATGCTTGGCTCGGAAGAGTTCGAAGAAGATTGGTTCAAGAGGACGGAACACAACGCGGAGTCTGCCCTTTAGAGTCCTCGATGGGGGGAGGCGAACTATTGCCGCGGGTCATCAATAATGGCACTGTACCGTTGAACACTGTTACGAACGGCGGCAATGTGGAGGAACCCGTAGCGAATCATCACCGTCTGACTCGTCCTCTTCGTCGTCTGAGGACAGTAGGCTTGGAGTAGGACGTCCTCCAGCTGTCAAAGCTGTGAATGCGCTTGTAGCACGTCGGAAAGCGCCATCGAACAAGAAACATAAAAAGAGGAGATATCTGCGGTGGGCGCGGTGGGGAATCGGGGCGACGGCTGGAAGCTTGGTTGACTGTTCATGGTCATGAAAGTATGACAGGTTGATGGATGACCCACCTTGACCCAAGGGAACGCTGAACACTCGGCTGGCCGCTGAGCTATCAAGGATAACGATAAAATTCGTCAATCCAGCTCTGACGATCACCAAGCGAGTCTTCTAGGGTGAGTGCCTCGGGCATCTTCAGGACCGTCGGCCTTGCAGGTTAATTTTCAGGTTCGTTGTGTTTTCTCTGGTCTTCCACTCGCCTGCACTCATTACCGTTCCACAAACTCCTAGTCTATTCATACAATCCACCTAAATTGGCAAGATAACCGGTGTGCGCGAACGGACACTTCAGAATCATCGTCGAGCCCGCCTTCACAACCATTAGGGACCTGATCTGCCCACGAGCAGAGGTGTCTGTACGCCCAGTCTCTCACACTGCAGAGAGGCACTTTGACCCCAGACAGGCTTTCGTTGGCCCATTCGCAAAAGGGACAAGGAACTCAAGGAGAAAACTTCGCCGTGTATTGTCCCAGTAGATTGGCTTTTATATCCTACACATACTTGACACTCAAAGTAGATACGTAGGTATGGATATCTTTAGTCCCGTATCCGTCCTGCGGAAACAAGATGCAAACGAGTCGCGATGTGCATGCTTTATAGTTCTTAGAGGGCGATCCTGTGAGCAACGATACATGGGGATTGAAGCTGAAGTTTGAATAAACCCACCTGGATAAGCAACTTCGCGGCGTAAGGAATGTACAACTGGTACATAGCGGTCTTGTGTCTGCAAGCACGACACTCGAAGTTTTGCTTTTTCTATACATCAAGTCAGCAAAAAATGAGATGGAAAGTGAGGGCCACGTACCAGGTTCGTGATCGCAGTCAGCCCGCAGCTAGAACAATATCGTCAGGCAGACCATCCCAAGAAGATGAACGGCATAACTCACATATCGCACACATGCCAACAGTACGCATCACGGGCCTCGAGCAACTACTCCGTCAAAAACCCAGCGATCCCATGAGAAACCATACAGTCACGTTCCATCTCTCCGAAACGACGTCCACCGTCACGACTACGACCCTCCACAGGCTGCCTCGTAAGAATCTGCACAGGACCTCTCGCTCGAGAATGAATCTTGTCGTCTACCATGTGCTTCATACGTTGGTGGTACGTCGGTCCCAGATAGACTTGCGCCTGAAGTGTGCCTGTGGTACATAACCTCCAACCCATGAGATTGGCTCCCCTTTTGCTGCAAGAACATAGACGTGAGATCAGTGAAGGGCGTCGCGTCACCTTCATTACCGATCAAAGTCGCCACCTTTGACAACAAACACTGGACTAAGTGTCCGATCGTCATACGAGAAGGGATAGCGTGGGGGTTGATGATAGACTTGTCTCCGATCTGAGGAATACGCGTCGAACGAACCCGAACCTTTACGAACTTCTGTCCCTCAGAGTTCGTCGTGATCAAGACCTGGTCGACGATACCACTCTCCGTGCTCTTAAGCGGCGTCAAAACGTCTCTCCTCGAGTGTGTCCGCATTCGGTGGCCCAGCTCCTCGCTATCCGGCGGGATGGGAGCCGTTTTCCCGATGATGATGTCTTCGCCACGAACACGCGTACCGGGAGCAATCAACCCGTCGTCCTCGAGTTTGTCGTATGTCCCATGTTTCATGCGCAGCGTGTTCTCCCGCAACGGTTTCTGAAACTTCTCCAACCGCTGGACGCCACTCTTCTCGAGGTCCATACAACTTCAGTAGTAGACACTTTGAAGTGTCTTCGGTCGATGGAGCTCTGGTCCACGTTGATGGACTCTTCCTGATCATAGCCACTGTAACAGAGAATGTCGACGACAGCATTTTGACCGGCGGGTGACTCTGGGAATCTGAGGTACTCCATGAAGCGCGTCGAGTAGATTCGCCATGGTGTTGATGCGGATTAGGAAGTTGGTGAGGAAGACAACGAGTTGCTTGCCATAGCGGATCGATAAGTATTGGGAGGTGACTAGGAAATGAAGTCAGTAGAATGAACAGACAGCCCCGATAGTTTCGTACCTGATTGTGATCCGAGAAAGGGATGATACCCGCAGTGAGTTCAAGTATGAGCATTGATCCCCGCCTTCAAACGAGCAACCGGGTCGAATTCCCCATCGTTGGCATGAGGTTCAATTTCTTGCGACTGTGACCGCGAGTTCTCGAGATCTTCCGGTGCCATCGAAATCATGACGGCCTCGTCTCAGCATCCAACAGCTCTACAATCCCTCCTTTCACCAGTTCCTCCCTCATCGCTGTATCCGTTGGCTATCCATCATGTATGCTTCTTGCGGAGCAGGGATTGCTGATCACCGAGTTGAACAACGGCCTGTAAACCCCGTCCCAGGTCGGTACTCTCTCTTTCGAAAATGCCGCATCCGTCCACACACCATTCGCGAATATCTTGGTACACGGCGTCGGCGAATGTGCATCCTCTTCCGGCGACTCCAGACCGACCCCACTCATCCACTCGATGACCGGTGCAAAGTACGATTTGACGAAGATACAGGACAAGAGGGCGGGGTTCTTGACGAGACCACAAGCCGGCGGTCTGCTTGTATGAATCCAGCTGGTCGACTTGAGGGTGCCTAGAGAATGCGGTGAAAACCTCAGAGAAAGTAGAACATAACGAGTTGCTCAAACGTACGTACAGGTTCGTTCCGAGGATTCCATGTTTTCCGAAAAATCTCTCTGAGCCAAAGCACAACGACAATACTCGCCCCAAAATCTTTCCAGCCCAGATGAAGTGCCCCCGGAATGCCGGGTCTTGTAAATCGGTGCCCGTACTCGTTTCGCTTCTGCCGATGTCGTTTCAGCCTGCACGTCCAACGATGGTAGAAGGCCGATGTAGTATCCCGATACTTCATGTGGCCATAGATCTTGATTTATCCGTGTTTTGTCTGCATCCCAAGAGAGGTTGGATGTGAATAGGAAAGATTCTCGTTGCGAGTGCAAAAGGGAGGGGTTGTGGGCCGTGGCGGAGGGTTTTGTCGGTCTCTCCCAATATCTACTCAAACGCATCCCGAGTCGGTTGGAAGTGAGCTCGGGACATCGAAAGGAGTAGAAGGAATCGGGTCAAATTAGCATCGAGCAGGGGAGGTTTGGAATGGAGCGGGGAAGCGGAGGAGGCGAGGTTGAATGTTGTGATTGGGATGGGAGAGTGTTGGCAGAGGAGTTGAGGATAGATGGTGGGCCGTCTTTCAGGAGTGTTTGATAGATGTAACGGGCTGGGGAATCGAGTCGGTGGAGAGAGCGGAGTCTCGGAGGGAAGCTAGAGCGCTTTGCTTCTCGGTGTCCCATAGTTCAACGTTCATCGATCATCCCCGAGTCGCCCATTTTGCATGTCGATGGTATTTTTACCGGTTGGCTGAGTTGGAGATCTTTAGAAGCTTTGCTTGTCGTGTTCATGACGGTCCGAGGTCGAGGTTATGTGAGCGCTTGTTAGACGCGACTCTTTCTCTGACACCCGCGTTCACCAACAATCCCTGCCTCCGTTCTCAACGACGTCCACTCACCACCTGATTTCGGACATTTCTCTTTTGCCAGTTCTATACTGAAGAAACAGCGTATGTCCAGACCAATTGCGAACCATCTAAACTGAACGACCCCAGGCGTCGTTTTACACGGGCAAGTCCTCCCTTGAACTAATTGACCTATATTGGCCTAAAACTGTCGCACTGAACAATGGATCTACCGACCGCCAACTTGGTTGATGCCAGAGAATCCAAAAAAGCGGAAATCCGAACAGAGTTGGGGAGGTCGGACAAGGGTGAAGGAGGCAGGTGAATATCCCGGGAAAGAGATCGACGAAAACTTGGCCGACCAGATGGATTGAGAACAGAACAATCAATGTCGCCAATCCAGCTCTGACGACTCCCGAGCCAGACCTCTCGAATGAACGCCATGACTATCCTCGAGACTTTCAGTCCTACAGACTGGTTCAGATGTGACTTACGAGGTGTGTGGTATTTTTCCTTCCCTGTCTTCCGTTGGTCTGCACTCATCACCCTCCCACTACCTCAAGATTCATATCATACGCTCCGCCCTACAATCGTCAAATAATTTGGAGGTGCCGACGAGCGGACCCACTATTCGACCGCACCCTCAATCTCCTAAATCTGCAGCCAGGCTCATGGAACGTCACAGTCCCATATCTTCGTGCCGGCTGCCCTAGAACAACCAATCATCAAGGCCTTGTAATCCATATTCGCCCTCCTTGGGAAATCACTCAATCCGATGTTTTTCGCCGCGAGCCCCCAAACTCTGGCATGATCAAGATTGCCGGTGCATGTCACAAAGTCAGAGGTCGAGGTGGTTCTACTTCGCCATGTTTTTCGTTCACGAAATCATCGCCGCGGTATGGGGATGGTTGTGTTACAAACTCTTCAAGACATCTTGCCGCTTCAGGTATCCACTTCTCATCTTCACGTGTCGAAACTTTCGACTAAAATAATGCACCCTTCGGTACTATCTCTACGGCTTGGTCTGCTCGTGATCGAGATGGTAGCAACTTGGGGTTTGTAGCTTCATAATGTGTCTCGCCAAGCTTCTCAACCCCCACGACAGGTTATTATTGATACTTGAATGTTCACGGTAGAAGCACAGCTTCCACCGTCTTCTCGATTGTCGGTAAGCTCGTTCTCAGATTCAATGAGACGTTTGAGTACTAAAGGTCTCCGCTATAGTTGCCATACTCGATGCAGGTCGAAACTCAATGTCTTTTTTTCATGCTTCTCGACGCTCGTTGTTTACTCAAGGCTGAGTGTCGTACGAGAAACACTCGGCCATACCATGCTCAGGTGCCAAGCACTTGCTGGTGCTCACTATATCTTCGGAAGTAGGCGGGCCCTACGAGTTCCTACGCCCAAGATGTCTTGGTTCTCACACCATCTCTAGTTCTCCACTATCGGAATCGTCGAGCTGGAACTCGGATCTGCCTCTGGCCTCGTGCTACTCTTGTTCGTCATTCCCTTGGCCTTCACTCTCAACGGTAAGCCATTCGGGAATCTTCCGTACAATATTCCGATGCTGACAATGTTCTAGCCACTAGAACGGAGCTGCGCGTTCGGAAACAGAGAAACAAGTCGAGCATGCTCGAAAAGCTCAACTATGTCCTCGTGTTCTCCGTCGTCGTCACCTTGATCTTTGTCGTGTCGTCGTTCTCATCCTCGGGACGACTCGCTGGAGGTGGGTATATCTACACGTTTTCTTGAGTTTAGGTCACTGAATACATGTTTTCCTCAAGGAGTTGGAAGGTTCGCTGGTAGCTCCTCGACAGTTTGCTGGCCCTTCTTTACTTGGACTCGTTCTCTACGATCGTGTATCTCTGGAGAACTTTCGAAAACAACAGAAGATAAGTCGTCGTTTCTTCCGAGGCTCGGACGTTGATATTCACCTCTCGATTGGATTGTCCACACTAGTGCTACCTGATGAACTTCTACGAGACGAAGCGGACGCCAAAGATTATGATCTTGAAAACATGGCTGATCACACTGGGGGCAGGAGCAGGGACGACAGCGAGGCTGCCCTGGTTGGTGGACAAAGAGAACCTAGCGCGAACGATGGCAATGTCGTATTCGAGATTGGAGATGATGACGACGACGATCGCACTCCTGGCAGTGGTTATCGCCGCGCGGGCCGGCCGTCTGGTGAAGATGGACGTGTCGGGAAGATGAACGCAAAGGGCACATCTGTGACAGAGATTGGTCTCGAAGGGAGAATGCTCGTTAACCTAGTATTTGTTGGATCCGCCAACGGCGACACACTGGGATCTATCTATCAAAAATGCAGTGGCGTTGATACTTCACTAGTCTGCAACATATGCATAATATTTAGAAGATGCTCGTTGCTAACATGCCCCAGTCAGGCTCAGTCTGTTCCACATCCATGGGACGAATAAGCGACCAACGATGTATCTATCGAAACCCTCGACTCAGTCAGCCCAGGAATACAACTAATTGTGCTGAGTATCAGGTCGGGAGTGGATTGCCTGATTTTCATACAGTGTGTTTGCGGATTCTCTCGTAGTCCGAGGCAGCTCGTTTGTTATCTTCTTTTCACGTAGAGTCAGCTTGTTGATGATCGCAAAGTACCGAAACATCATGGAATGTAGCGGACAATGTGTGGTACAGTATGTTATGTCATTAGTTCAAACGTTCAACTTCAAAGACAACGCGTATTGTGTAATCGGTCATACTACTGCCCGAGAGAACCGCCAGTGCTATTGGCCAGAAAAAGGTGTTGATCATATTGCCAGAAAGTCACATGCGAGTACAACAAAGGAAGGAGGATGGCCATCAATGAGGGGAATCAGCGCCAAGGAACCTCAGAGCCATCATACACAATCACCATACCTCCCACAGATCATTGGTCCATCATTCCAAGCTAATCCACGACCCACCCGAGGGAATCATCCGAATCATCTGGATCATCCCATTAACCACCCGCATTTTCTGCCCACTGCTTCCAAGGCAAAGCGAGAACCTGCGCTTTCAAGGCTTTGCCTTCTTCAGTGAATTCATCTGGGAAGGTCTGTCGAAGAGAAAAACAATTAATTGTGGTATGATACAAGGATGAGGGAGATTCAGAACCCAGAAAGATCATACTCACCTCAATCCACCCGAGGATATTCTTCCTTTCTTCCATTGCATTCCCAGAAGGGATCCGCATTTTCAAACAACCTTTCGCAAGCCCAAAAAATGTTCGGCAGAGCAAAAGCAGCTCCTGGTTGGGACAACAGTGTTCAAGTAGTGATGATTCCACCATGTTCAGAAAGCACCACTTCAAGTTAACAATGGTGTTGCCGTCTTCTGCATTGCTCTGGGCAAGCTCCTCAAAAAGGGAGACGTAAGCCTTGAACAGCTGCCTACAGGCTTCTTGGTATGCAAGGTGTCCTGGATCGCTCAACTCGCTCCCTCCAGAGAGATCACAGTCGCAGTCTGTGAGGCACACGTTGTCGACATCACTGGGCTCCGACTCAACCTGTTCAACTGTGCGTGGACATCCAGCAGCCCTGCTGACAATGTAATTTACAACCTCCTTTTGTGGAGGAACACCTGGGGGGCACACAAGATGGAAACATCTGGGGCGGTTCCCGAATTTGTGGACGAGACCCTCCACAAGATCGAGACCCTCCTCTTCCTCGGCCAGCTTGCAGTTGTGAGCTTTGACCTCACTTTGGCCATTGTCGCAAGATGGATGGCTGTTGGGTTTGAGACGTGCATTCTTGCTGACCTTCAAGTGGGTTTCCGCTGCTTTCTGCTTGTCTATAGTTTGACGGATTCCGGGGCCATCCTAGTCGTAGATACACTAAGCACAAAAGCGAGTGCAAAGGGGGAAAGCAGTCAGTCCAAACTCACATACTTCTCCACCCATCGTATCAGCTCCTTGAATGCATCATCCCAGACAATGTAGCTAATCCTCGCAGACGTGGAGGCAAGGTTGACATTCCACAAATCATACAATAGATCCCAAGATGGTTCAGGAATCAACGTGCATAACTTGATCCATCCCATAAAGAAGGTCCCAGTTCCATTGGAATAGAGTCGACTGCAGCTGTCAATGCAGGCAAAAAGAGGTTCAGTACCAGCAAGAGGATGGGATAGAGGATAGATGCCTTCGTACCTGTACTTCCGCACTTTGCTGGTCGTCAGGTTTTGAAGCCACTGTTGTGCGAGGACACACTTCTGGGGGTCGGTGTCAATGTGGAAATGACCCGACCTGGCCCGGTCAAGAAGATATTCCCTGAACGATGTGTGGTGCATGGTGATCGCATCATCCCGACCACGGATATTCAACACGGAGTGCATTCCCCGCAGTCTCAAAGCTACTTGTCCCGAGGGCAGACCCAGTATTAACTCAATAGATGCCGGGGTTGGCACCATCCTGTCCATATGATCCAACCACAGGCCCAAGAGGATGACGATGACTGCAAGGATGGGGCAGATTTTGTCATGGTTGGTATTGGCTGAGAGAATAGTGTTGTACAGCGCATCGAGCTCTTGGTAGGGTGATGCTCCTGGTTGGCTATTCGAGGTGCTTTCGAGAACGAGACGAAGCTGATCCGTTGGATCATTGTCACCATACGCTATGAATCTGGAGACAGTTGTCGCGTAGACGAATTGGCTGCATGATTTGTCGACTAACGTTTCAAGGTCCTCCTCTGTGGGCCAGGGATCTGGGAACTGGACTTGACTGTACTTGGGGCTGCTGACGATCTCTCGAAACTGGTGGCAGTAGTACTTCATGATGTCTTCGGCAGGTCTGAAGTCATCATTCAATAATATACACTTCGAGAGTCTGGAGAGAGCATTGGCGGCGAACGCTTCCTGAAGCCATGCTTCTGGACGACTGTAAATCAGGAAGCGTAAAGGGAAGTGAGGAGAGTCATGAAACGTAGATTGAATCATGGAAAGGATGCGTTTCTGGGCCTGCTCGTCGCCAGATTCATCTAGGCCGTCTATAATGACCAAGCTGGGGATCTCTGGCTGGTTGGTGCTTCCCTGCCGGTCAGGGTCTTCTTTTTCCGCGAGCGAACGCTTCCCCGCAGATCTCTGTTTATGCCTCGACTTTTTCTGGCATGAGAATGGGTTGGAGGTTTTCTGGGATGAGAATGTTTGATGTCTGCATGGATTCACAACAAGTTCCCGGAATTGCTCCTCTATTCGAGCGCCCAGTATCGTCGGGTCTTCTGAAATCCTCTTGTTGATCGAAACTCTGCAAGACGCATTCTTCAGGGCAAGACCGTGTGCAATGATGTGGACAAGAGCCGAAGGGTTGTTTCGTCTTGGGTCGGAGCGGAAGAAGAAGAATGAGGAGACCAGACGGCCTTCTCGTTCGCACTTTTTGGCAATGGTTATGGCGATGGCGGTTTTCCCTACACCTACGGTTCCTGAGAGCCAGCAAATCGGGAGCTCCTTTCCTTTGGCCAAGATCCATTCCCATATGATCCTGATGACTTCCTTGCGGGTTCCAGGAAGACATTCGCCCCGTGAATACTGCTGCTCCGCGTTGTGTGAAGCTCCAACGCCCGCGACTGCATCCTGAAGACGTTTGAGCCCAAGTGCTACATCAACATGCCCATGGTCATCTTCACATTCGACGGGAACGAAAAGCTAGCAACTCACGAGGGTCGACAGTTGTGTTGTAGTTATTTACGATGTTCTGGGTGCCGACAGCGTTGTTGTTGTTTTGCAGGCCCGAGCCACTTTGGTGGTTTTGTATGCCTGTATTCATGGCCGGGGCGTCGGGGATGCCAAACAGGCAGGACTTTTGGGGGATGGTGGGATGCGAAGCTTTCAAAGCTTGGCGAATGGAAGGATGACAATTATGGAAGACAGAGAATGTTTGGAGGAAGAGGGAAAGCTGGTGATGGCTGGGAGAAAGGTGGAAGAGGAAGGAAGAAACGACTTTGCCCAGGTGGCTAGCGAACACGTTGCGGCGGCGTAGATGTGCTGAGGAGGACTGCGATGAGGGGTGAAGTCACTTGTCGGGCTGGTCAAGAATCGCCCACACAATCGTTCATGGCATTAACTGTGGGAGCGGAGATGGTGTCGTGGACGAGGATCCAGAGATTCAACTCCCCTGGATCAGCCAAAGCGAGCAGCGAGAGATGGGAAGAGGGCGATATCGGAGTTAGGCTATTATTACAAACATTCAGGATGTCGAGACGCCGCAGTCTGATAGTTCATTTCCACCCACTTCCTCTCATCCGCCCGCTCAGACTGCACGTTGATGCCAGCTTTTATCGATCAATGGGTTTGGAGATCCACCTCATGGCATTGGGTCGACTCATGGGAGAGGAGAGTCGTTCCGTTTGTTGATGATGGTTCAAATTCCAAGTTGTATGGGCGCTTGTTCAGATCCAGACGCGAGTGTTTCTTCCCGCGTCTACCACCGTTTTCAATGTGGTCCTCTCATAACCCGACTCTCAAGAAAAACCATCGCCAGTCTTATGCCAAGGAGAGGATGTAAGAGATTTACGAAGAATATAAAACAAAGATTCTCGGGCCTCCATCCACAGAACCAAGTCACTGCTCGAAGCCTTGAACTACTATGGTCGGTGTACCGCTCGGCAACGTTGCTTGACGCTATACCATCCACCAGCAAATACACAGAAACTGGCCCAGCGTTGGATTACGTTGAACACCTATGAGAAAGAGAACACTGAAGACCCGGCTGGCCGCTGAGCGTTGAGTTATCAAGCGAGTCCTCTAAAGTGATTGCCTCTCGCATCGTCAAGACCGCAGGCCATGGAGGTTCAGATATGGTTCTCCAGGTGCGTCGTGTTTTCTTTGGTCTTCCACTAGCTTGCAAAGTTACACTCATTACCCTCTCACAAACTCTCAGTCTATCTCGTATGATTCATCTACAACTGCTAGATACGCCCGCGTGCGTGAACGGACACTCAGAACCGTCACCAAGCCCGCCTTCACGACCTGTAGGGGCTTGACCTACCCACGAGCGGACGTGTCTGTACACTGGAAGAGAGGCACTTTGGGCCCAACAGGCTTTCGTTGGCTCGTTTAGAGAAGAAGCCCAGGGGAGAACTTGCCGCGTATTGTCCCAAGTGTCAGGCAGAGATCGGCTCCCATATTCTACACATACTTGACACTCAAAGTAGCTACGTAGGTACGAATATCTTTAGTCCCGTATCCGTCCTGATAAAATAGGATGCAAACGAGCCGCAATGTGCATGCTTTATAGTTCCTAGAAAGCGTTCCTGTGAGCGACGATACATGGGGATTGAAGGTTGAATAGTACCTAGAAGAACAAGTTCGAGGGGTAAGGAATGTACAACTGGTACACAGCGATCTTGTTTTTGCAGGCACGACACTCAAGATTGTGTTTTTCTATACGTTGAGTCAGCGTAGAATGAAAGAAAAAATGAGAGTCACGTACCAGGGAGTCAGCCAGCGACCTGAACAACATCGTTGGACAGACCATCCCAAGAAGATGAACGGCATAACTCACATATGTCACACATGCACGGGCCTCGAGCAACCTCCCCTTCAAGAACCCAGGAATACCATGGGAAATCATACAATCACGTTCCATCTCTCCGAAACGAAGTCCACCATCACGACTACGACCCTCCACAGGCTGCCTCGTAAGAATCTGCACAGGACCTCTCGCTCGAGAATGAATCTTGTCATCCACCATGTGCTTCAACCGCTGGTAGTACGTCGGCCCTAGATAGACTTGCGCCTGAAGCTTACGCCCAGTGTGCCCGTGGTACATGACCTCCAACTCACGAGACTGGTACCCCTTTTGCCGCAAGAACATAGACACTGATTCGACGGTGAGGTCAGTGAAGGGCGTCGCGTCACCTTCATTACCGATCAAAGTCGCCACCTTCGACAACAAACACTCGACCAAGTGTCCGATCGTCATACGAGAAGGAATAGCATGAGGGTTGATGATAAGATCTGGAGTAATCCCCTCCGCCGTGAAAGGCATATCCTCCTGCCTATACGGGTACCCTTCTGCCTGTGCCTCGAAGCGAACTTGTCTCCAATCTGAGGAAAACGCGTCGAACGGACCCGAACCTTCACGAACTTCTGTCCCTCAGAGTTCGTCGTGATCAAGACTTGGTCGACGATCCCACTCTCCGTGCTCTTAAGCGGCGTCGATA